>JAGFPH010000069.1:1171365-1193085 GCA_018207615.1 Philaenus spumarius
TGATCCCCCCAAACCCCCCCTAAAATTTCGAATTTTTTCAAACCCTTCTTAGTGAGCACCTATGGCCCTAGAGGAAGCTACATACCAATTTCTTTCCAATCCGTTCGGTAGTTTTTGAGAAATCGTGATGAGTGAGTCAGTGAGTGAGTGAGTGAGTGGTATTTCGCTTATATATACAGGGTGTCCTCGAACTCTCTGGACCCCTTTTGTGGATATGTTCCTGGGATCCAAACAAACATATTTCAAAATAAAAACATGGGTCTACGGAGCTTATTTTTTCGTCTGTCTGTCTGTATGTGTTTTTTACAAAATACCTAATATGTTTGGAAGTAGAAGAGATGTTAAGCTCAAACTTTGTATATCTATTTGTTCCCTAACCTTTTATTACTGTACCAAAAATTGTAGACCTTTAAAATGAGGCATCACATGACCATACTTCCCATTTAAAAAGTTTGAGTTGCCCCCAAAATCCCCCATTTTTAGGGGACAATCAAAATTTCCGATTGCTTCAAAAGTACTTTCGGATAAGTTAGTATCGTTTCCCAAGGGATATTTGTTTGTTTTATAAACACAAAAGTTAAAGGGGGGGGCATGGGACTTTTAAGACATCTGGTATATTTAGTGAACAAGAAACCAGCACTACAATTAAAAGTCATGAATTAATATTTACATTTAAAAATTTTCACAAAATTCTTTAAAAATAATTTCCAGATGCATTCAGATGACATACCTAAGCCTCAGAATTGATTTGCGGACTCATAGACATCGAAAAAGAGCGAAACCCCGATTGTGTGAATTTAAGGTTTTCCCCAATTTTGCTTTATGAGTTGACAAAATTTCAAAATCAGCTCAATTTATAAAAATCGGAGTATTTTTAACTCAGGGATTGATGTACTACAACTTTTAGGGAGGGGGGGTAGTGATAAAATTTGATGTTGGAAAGTTACAGCACATTGAAAATGGGTAAAACACAGTTTTTGACAAATTTGGAAAAATTTGCTGTTTTTTGGATCCCCATAAAAATCGAACTACTGGACCAATTTTTAATTTTATTTTTTTAATCGACGCGAAATTTTGTCTTGTTTAATTTACTACAGATCTATTTTTTACATAATATTTATTGTTTTTTAGTTATAAGCGAAAAACTGGAAAAAGGCCGAAAATTTTGAGGTTTTTTACCCCCCAAAAGTTGTCTCCCCCACTTTCGAGGTCGCAAAATTAGATTTGGCATACCCACACCATACCAAACGATCCTAGAAAAAAAATCTTTTACCGCAATTAATGTAAGCTGAAACACCCCTATATACTGGGCTATTAGGCCAGTTTTACATTAATACAATTATAAAGACCATGTGGAGTAAAGTAGTATTCAATTGAATTCAGCTCATTTTTGTGCTCTTAATAAATTAATAAAATATAAACAAAGAACTTTAGTAATATTTAGGTCATACATTTTTGACAGCACTTTTGTTTGCATGTTGTGCCGCATTAGGCTCAATCACTACACGAAGGTATGGAGTAATGCCGTATGCAAGACAATGATGGCTTCATTCTTGAGTTGAATCTGCTCTGAAATTTGACCAAGTTCAAACCTCGCATTCAGCAGTAAATTCCAGACATCACTTAACGTTCTATACGACTCCAGAATACATTACTCGGCATTATTGTCCCATTTACAACTTTATGGTAATCTTAATTTAACGTGGTATCTGTAAGGGCTTGCATTATTTTGAATTATACTTTCAGAAACATGGCGGAACCTTCTTTAAAAAGGTGTGCAAAAAATAAATAATTTATAAAAAAAAACTATTCAAAGTAAATTGTATAAGTGCTTTGCTGTTTAAAAGCAAAAAATAGCTTAATATAAAAAATACCTTTATTTTACTATTGTAAGATTGTTTCTGTATACTTAATGATCATTTAAGTCTCATGATTGTATATAAATCACTTTATATATATTGAAATAAGTTACAGGAAATTACTAAAAGCATTTCACCTGTTTGATTAAAAGCATGACTAAATACATCAGGTGTATTTATTTACTTGTAATATCTACGGCATCTTTCAACTATACCACTTAAATATTACAAGTAAATGAAATCACACGACGGAATTAAAGAACAGGTGAAGTACTATCAGTGATATCCTGTGTTATATTTCAATCATGATAATGCTGCAAACATCTGTTTTGACACGTAGGCCTATACTATATTTTGTAAAGATAACAAAGATAATATCATTTAACTAAGAATTTTTACAATTTTATATATTGATTGATTCAGAACTATACGGAAATGTCTTGGTAGCTCATTCTATAGCTAAAAAAAAAAGAAAAAAAAATCATATAAACACAGGCCCGAAAACGCATCATTTTCCAGATATCCGCCATTTTTTTTTTTTTTTTTTTTTTAAAAAAGTTGCTTTTTTGAAAAAGGGTTTACTGATTAAGTTCAAACTTTTCTCGAAGATTAAAATAATAATAATCTATCTCAAGAATAATAAGCAATTATACCCAATAATGCGTTTCAAAATGGCAGCTGTTTCAAAATTTGAAACCTAAATTACTAAAAAAAACCTTACATTTTAACAAAAAATGCAAACACACTTTTTTAAAGCCCTTTGATTCCCTATCGGATGGTGTAATTTTCAAAACAATCGGATGTAGGACAATAGTTAAGTTACGTGTAATAATAATTGGTTTGTTTAACCTAGCATGTACATGTTAGTATGTTATTATTTTTAACTTAGATATTGTCCTTCATCCAATTGTTTTGACAGTTACACCATCCGACAGGGAATTCAAAGGGCTACAAAAAAGGTAAACTATATTTTTTAGTTAAAATATACGGTTTTTTAGTAATTTAAGTTTGAAATTTTCAAACAGTCGCCATTTTTAAACGCATGATTGGATACAATCGCCTTTTTTCTTGAGATTGACTATTATTAGGTTAATCTTTTTGCTAAGTTTGAACTTATAATAATTCATATACCAATTAGTCAAACATTTCTCTATATATGAATTATTTTGTAAAAAACGAAATGGCGGATACCTAGAAAACGAAGTTTTTGGCGCATAGTTCCGTATAAAGCACTTATATAGGTGTAAAGAATGTAAGGAATTCGTAAATACCATGGAACACAATCACAGTTGACAATCATAATATAATAATAACCTTTAATCGCTGTTAATTTATTCCTTATTGAAATTTCTTCGAAGAAATGTTTACACAATTCGTAAAATATATCTTATTCCAGCTTTCGGTATAAATATTTTGTATAATGGTTTTATTTTAATGTATTATTTAGTTTACTATTGTAAATTAATATCTTACTAAAAAGACTATCAATAATTAATATTTTATTTACACATATATGTTTTTGAATTAACCCACTAGACATCAATATCAAAAACAAGAGAACACTCATAAAAAATCAGTGACCATTCATTTGATATTTTTTAATTGCATAAGTTACGATGTATTTTCCAATATGTCGTATGTAAAACATCACCGCTTAGTAAAATAACAGGTAGTACAATTTCATTTCAATTTTAAATAAACAAACAATAATTATTAATTATATTCTCGCTGCCTTGTTTACATCATTTTAATTAAAAATATAGCCAACCTAAAATAGAGAGTATGTTTTAAGATTGATTGGGAAAAATAGTCGAGGAAGATAGCAGATTGTCTATAGTTTTTAATAGATATTTGATAAAATATATCAGACTGAAAGAATCAGTATAGTTCCACGAAGTCTCAGAAAAGAGTATTAGTTCACAAATCAACTGTCTTATTGAAAATGTACAAACTATAACTAAAATTTTAGTTTAGAGAAGTTTAGATGTACGATAACGATAACATGTTAAATTTAATTTATAATCCGTTTCCCTTTATTGCTTTGATCTGTTTTTACTTCAATTAGTTATTTGTTAATCGTATTAGGCGTTATAGTACAAACAATATAAAAAATACTATATATATTTATTACATTTCAGTATGGAAATAAAATATTAAATTTAAGGTAATATTGGTTTTTAGATAATATTACCAATATTAAAATAAATATTATACAAACTTAAATAACATTGAATAACCCTTTAAAATGTAATAAACTTCCTAATATTTGACTAAAACGTTGAGAATATAAACCTAACTGTCGAAAGTCTAAAGGCGTGTGATTGCAAGGCTGATAACTTCTAAGTGAGTACCAATTTTGATCTTCATGGAAGCCACTTCAAATTGAAAGGCTTTGCTTTAAATGAAAAGTCAATACTACTACAGCCTTCCTTTAGCGTTCGTCTTTATTTGTAAAATTTATAGATCGATGATGCTCTCGATGCGAAGTCTTTTGTGTGCTTCTGCCTCAATCACTTCTTTGCCATTTATCGTGGTAACCGTTCTCTATCTCCTTAGCTTATTTAATTTACTATTTCAAAAGAGTACGCCATTGCTACAGTTTCTTAATTTGTATTCAGTTCAAGAAGCATAAATGTAGTTATGTTACAAACAATATACACACTTAATATACCAATATTAACGTATATCTAGCATTATATTCTCTTAACATTAAATATCTATGTTTTTTATTAATGTAATCTATGCAATAAGCATCGTTTAGAAAAAGGCATGTATGATTTCATTACTTAACAATACAGACTTATTTAATTAACACATCATATATAGCTAATGAACTAATCAATAATAACTAAAACTAATCAATTAGTTTTAGATGAATAATTTATTTAAAATTGTAATTATTATTACTATTATTTATTATTTTTGTTGTACGGTAAATTGTCAACTTAATCGTCAAATATGTCAAGCATTAATTCATGAATAACTGTGACTTTTGGTCTAAGACGTTAACTTTTTTTCATAAACAGCTGTTTCAGGAGCATTAAGCAAAATCGTTAAGTCTGTAATCAGTTTATAGCACATATATAAATGTAATATTATATAAGCAACAGGTTCTTCAGTAAATAATATCCTATGTGCAGCCTACGTATTTGTATAACTTGAATAAAAAAAACAAAAGAATGCATTTAGCCTATCAAATGTGAGGTTTATTTCTTGTGTTTAAATATTGGAAATACGTTTCCTTCATCCTTGGATCTTTTTAAAATAGTTTATTGAAGTATTTTATGTTCTAATTATTAAAATGTAGTTAAAATATTTTTCCAACGATTCAAGTAAATAGTTTCTTTACATTAACATGAGATGGATAAGTGCAATGATGTGGGTAAACAAATTTGAAAAGATTTACTTAACTCGATAACCGGTGTAAAATAATTTAATTGAAATTAAAAAACGGGATGTTTAAAAATATAAGTATTGGTGTAATGTTTAATAGTTTTTATTGACAATTATAAAAAAAACATTATCATTTGTTTAACTTGAACTATTTCCTGTTTATCAATAAAATAGGATCAGCTATAGTTGTGTACAATATATTTTCTTTGTAGCTAATTATAAGTAATGCCAACCCTTAATTGTATTAATAAGTAAAGATTAGTTAAACAAATTTTGACTAGAAGTAATTGCATGGTTTCAAATTGATAAATTAGCTAATTGGTATCAGTTATTCAACCAATTCTTAATAAAAATGCAAAACTTACGAAACTACTGTAAATAAGTCTATAATTGGATTTCTAAAACATTATTGTTAAATTTTTTCTACGAGTTTTATGGAATAAAAACGTATAATTGAAACAAATATTATATTAAGATAATTTAATTGAAAATCATTGTTGCACCACGTAAGACATAGATCAAACACAGGCATTCCAATCACACAACTGCAGACGAAACCCAAACAAAATGAGCCCCATCATAATAAATAACGATGCAAGAAGACGTTGTTATCACTATACTGTATTGTTAATTTACAATGAATTTATAACAAGATTCTTTGTACGTTGTGGATACATTAGGCTATACGTCGTCAATCCTAATGAAAAAAATATTGAACTGATAAAAGATGTTACACAAATTGTATGTGTTAAAAATTATATATGTAGTTTATAATCTTGGTTTCAAATTTATATTTAGTGTCAATGATTTTTTCATTTATTGATAAATACGCCTTCGAGAGTTTTAACTATTGTAATTGGTATCCATCACACCATATAATATAATATATATATATTTGTATAATGATCTAGTTTATCACAATTTTACCGATGTTATGTTATATCTTTATACCTTAAGTTTTTGTTATATCTGTACTTTAATAGTACAGTATCAATCACTGCCGAATACAGTCGTGTAAGGAAAATGTTTGATTCTTAATAAATAAGCAAAGTGTTTTGTAATTAAGTGTGTGTAAATGTGTTAACCATAATGTGATTTTAAATGTGTTATAACAGTGTGACGAGGTACATATATAAATTACATAAATAAAATACCGATAAAACGTATATGACCATGACTGAATAAATAATCGATATGTCCGTCATGTAATAAACAAATATTTGGAGTAGCAGACGTAAGTAGAACAATACCTAATTTTATTAAAAAGCTCTCCAGTAAGGTGAAACATATTTTAAGTATGTAGTATGTGTATGTGTATGTAGTATTTGTAGTATGTAGCCTAATCTATACATTACTAGATTAGAACAAACTGTAAAAGGAAAATAGATATAATTTCTTTTTATACATTATTAACGTATACCTAAATTATAAAAAATGTTGTTCATGCGATTATTATTAATGGTCATCACATCTACCAAATAAGATGCAAATTCAATTTAAAATTTTTTTTTCATTTTTTGTATGATTCAAAAGACGTTTGTGTTATTTATCAGTATTTTTGTTGTGTAAATTTTAATTAAAAAAAAAACATTTTAATTTGCAATTATTTGAAATACAAAATAGTTTGAATTTTACATTGAACAATTTAATAAACATTTCTATTTTATTGGCAAAAAAATAAGTTTTTTGATTAGTAAGGTAATTTTGGCACACTTTATCTTTCTGCACTGAAGATCAGTTTTCTGGTTTATGAGTAACTGTCATGTATTTAATTACATAAGGGAGGAGAAGTGAAGGGATGGTACCCCATTAACAAGCCCTCTTTTAAACCCATCTACAAAAGAGACATCATATTATAGTAAGTCATAAGTTATTTACGTCAACTACTAGTTTTGTTTGGTTTTTATTCATGATTCACAAAATTTTATCGCTGGGAATAAAAATGTTTCCACAAACAACTTAACTATAGTTTAGAGTTCGCAGTTATTATGTTATATCTAGTCTAAACTGTTATCCAATAAAAATTAATTTATTGTTGAAAATACTTACTTGCAAAAATAAAATAAAACGTACTACAAAATTGCTAGTTTATCATGCAAGTGTTATAAGGAATGATTTTTTTTAATTAGTTTCATGATTAATAATAATTTTAGAAATTATGAAAAAATTAAATTTTCTCTGAAGAAATGACAAAGAAAATGAAACTGTTAACTTTAGCTGCTGTACGTGTTCTTTTAAAATAATGATTCATAGTACATTTAGTTTAAATCATTTCTGAGACTCCCTCAAACTTTTGGTTTTAAATCCAGCATAAAAGCAAATTTTAAATTTCTAATAACTACGTTCCGCTTTTAATTGCATATATTTTAACTCTAACTACGCAACTTAATGTGCTGAATGTTAAACAAACGTCTCATGGAAAATATTATGAAAAAGTTCAAGAAATTTGTCTCAAAGCAGCTGGCAAACCCTGTCAAGCAGGAGGGTATTGCCCCACGGGATATGCCCAAGTAATCGCTCCTCTAGGACGTAACTTATGAATTCCTCCTTCCTCCTACTGGAAAGCACGTCCAACCACATCTATATTCATCCTTATTTTGTATTGTCGTAGAAAACTTATATTCGTGACTAAGCTATCAATTTATTTTATAGTGTGTTTTGCAACAGTATTATAAATAATTAACATATAATATTATATGTTTCATTTCAAAAATAATATTAGTGTAAAAGAGTGATTGTTTTTAAGTAGTACAATTTCAATATTTAAGATGTAATTATAATAATATACAAGTATGTCAAAACAATTATTAAAGAGGAACACACTTAAAAAGAAGTGGACATATTTAAAGCAATATAAAAACAATTGCCTCATTTTTATTGCTGACAATATTCAGTCGAGTTTAATTTCTCTCTGCCCCCTCCCCGCCTCCTCTCTGTCTCAAAATATAACTCTATTTCCCGCCGGATAAAAAGTTAGTATAGATAATTTTTTTATTCTTTAGATTTATATATTAATTTTTGTTTTCGAACTTATTGTTTTTGATCTTACCTAATAATTAAACTTGACTTATTATTAGGTTTACTAAAATGTAAACAATATTGCCAGCATCAAGTGTGCAAAAATTTTGTATCAAGTACATTTTCTTATTTTTTGTGTATATAATAGATGTTATATTTATTATCTTTACTGTTAAAAACATTTCACAGAATATCAAACTTATAAAATCATGTAAAGATGATTCAAATACATTTGAATTTGTGTACATTATTGAAATCATCGAGCGTACAAGAATAAATGAGTTAAGTATTTTTTTTATATTTTAAAATAGATACATACTCATATTGCGAACATTTGTACTTTTTTCTTATTTTTTATATCTTCGATGCACACATTCTATGATCGCGTTTGTTAAAAACTAATGAGTTCTGTTTGTACTCAGCAACATCTTCAATATCATATTACAAAGAAGTGTTAAATTATTGTGAAAAGAATTTTATAAAATATTGAAATTGTTTATATATATTAAAATTTTTAACAAAGTGTATACTAAAAATATCTGAAGGTTACGTATTTACAATAAGTTACAGTAATAAGCCTGCAGTTTTCTGGAACTGTTTGTAATTTTTGATAATTTTGATCATCTAACAATATAACAACATAAATAATATATTGAATGGTAGTTACATTTAAAAGTTATTTGAGAAACACAAATATATATTATATACATCCATCTTGTTCAGTAGCCAACAACTATCAACATGCCTTTAAGAAATATTATTTAAAGTGTGTTTATCGATGAATAATTTTTTCTGTACAAACTGATTTAAAGCTGTATTATTTCAGTACTGGAAGACAAGAAAATGCCTATAGGCAGCTTCCAGCGTAATACCTTAGAATAACAAACCCGTGTGTAACCCTGGCAACACCATGAGAGAGATTGTTTACCACAATCTGGTATTATATGGGAACAGCAAACATTTGCCGGTCATAAACCACCATTAGACTTTGGTTTAGGGATTCAGTAGCTCCAGCCAAATAGACTGTATAAGTGTGTATCCCAATTATATTATTCCAATTTTTAATAAAGTAATATTGTGTAATAATATTTTTTAAATTTTGTACAGCAAACAAAGAAAACAAATTATTTATATACTACTCAAGCAATATTAATTGCAACTCTTATAATTATCTAGGTGTATATTTAAAAGTATTATACAAGAAAAATAAGTTACACAAAATTGTTTTCATCACATTGTATCGAAAAGAGTCACTTTCAATATCAGCTGTGAGTATTGAAAATAGCGTTTTCTCGGTCTAGATCGGCAAAATTAGCTGGAGATTTTTCTCGATCTCTAAATTAGTTATAAATTATAACACCAGTAGCGGTATCAATAATAATTATGATTTGAAATATCGTCTTATTAATTTATTACATACTAGGGGAAACTCCTGCGTGATCCACACGCCAACCCCGTTGAAACCTTCTATACAAATAATCATGTTATCTTTTCTTTATAACAAAGGTGTAGGATTAATAACAACCCCAATGTTAAGATGGAAAATAATGTTAAACGTACAAATCAAATGATTTCGTTTATTTTATAACAGCAGTTATAATAAAGGTTAAAATAACCAGCAAGGCTCAGGTTTAAACTTTATTAAAAACAAACCTAGACATTAGAAATACAAATAATTGCTTCACAGTTTAAAATCAGCTGTTAATGGAAATATTGGAGCAAACAACTGCTTTATCTGTTATTTTATTCAATTTGTTGTTATGGTAATCAATGTAAATACATGAGTTAGTTCATCAGTCTAGGCCTAACCTAAGATTTTGTCCAACTTAATTTACAAATAAATATTGACACAAAAAATGATTTTATCAAAATGAGTTATAGCCTATGTTACTCAGTGACAGGGAAGCTTTTTGTCAGAAAAACTATTTTTCAATCAGTTCAGTAGTTCCAGTAATTGCCCCCTACATACAAAGTAGCAAACAAACAAATTTTACCTCTTTATAATATTAGTATAGATTATCATTAGGAGAACACAAAAGGATTATATACAAAACATAGCCTATTCCCATTATGCTGAACTTTTGTATGCAACTATACTTTGTCCGAACAGAAGTACTATAGAACAGAATACTATACGTCAAACCAAAACTTTGTCTAGTATTAAAAAATGTTCTAGGTATTGTTGCGTTTCTTGTTTAGGTATCCCATCTTGGTTACCCAATCTGATCAAGTACTAATACCACTTTTGGAAGTTGAAGCTTTGCACTATAAATTACAGACATTACGTTTACCTTTCATTAAATAGTTATGGGTGCCCAACCTTTCTGTTCAGCCATTCTTAACGAACAGTTTCAACGATCAATTTATAAATCATTGCTATTTTCTGGATATGGTTTAGCTTCCTAGTTTAATATAATTGATAATTTCCTAATTTTGTTATGTTACTGAAAATTTATTGTTAATCAAACGTCAGTATAGTAGTATATTTTTAAATGCTCACACTCAGTAAGGAATAGGCACTCATATAATTCAATACATCTATAAAGAAGATCAGTACTTAATGAAGAAGTGAAGAATGTGACGTGCCCTGAAAGCTTAAGATTTATTGCTATATCGGCATGTAGGCCCGTATCGAGGGGAGTCTGCAAGAAGACACAGTGTTATTGAAGTCTTTTAAAACTTCCAGTCAACAGTAATCGATATGAAGCACCTTCTGTGAGCAATATTAACAAGGTTTATGATTTATTCAACACGCAGTTTGTAATGTACATACAGAGTAAACAATTTCAGGTAAAGTAAATAAACGTAGATGTTTCACAAACTCCCATAACCGTTCGGATTTATATGTCGTTTCAATATGGAGTTTTCCCAACACAGAATTTACTTTTAAACATATCTAGAATAATGTAATACAAAAAACAAAAATAGTACCCTTTAACAGATATGTTTGTTTATGCTCACTATACCGCAGCTGTTACTATGCTTACACATTTAATAAGAAATGTTGCTATGTTTATTAAAACCAGATAGGACCTATATCAAAACATTAATTCCTTTCTCCGTATATATTATTTCTGAAAGATACTTTTTTGTCGAAAAGCGATACCTTCCTAATTAATTATTCATCAAAATTAATAATTCAAACATCATTTTAAATCTTATGTCCCCACTCTTGACAAACAAATAGACAAATAAATATCTTAAAATTGTTTTCGTAAACAAAAAATATTACAAAAACATGTATAGTACATGTCATATGATTCCTAATGAAAGTCGCCATCTATTTACAATCTATTTAACTAACATAACAGATGTTAGATTGTTGACGTTTAATATGGAAGTTGGCCTACAACCTATCACACAAACTAAATCATCGTAAAGCGTTATAAACTTTTACTTATAAACCGACATAAAATTAAATCAACGTATTAAATCAGGTAAGTACTCCTAAGTTTAATATATTATTTATGTGCACATAGTTCATATTTTTATTGAGACATTTTGTTTACCGAAGGCATGTTTATCGTCAATTAAGTAGGTAAGCTTATTATTTCATTAATTTCTAGTCTAATATTATCAAAGAAGTTTGATTTATTTATACTGTACTTATAAACATAATGTTTATGTTCCTTCCGAGTTTGATTCAAATAAAATGGATATTATAAGATTTTTTTTTATTAAGTCATAATATACTGATCATTAGGCTAAAGTTTTGTGTACAAAGTTGTTGGCCTATCTATCTAAATATTTTCATGGAACTCTGATTTTTTAATATCATATTTATAGATGTACTGTTTAAGTTTCATCGGGTCGAATAAATTCACTTTTAAAATGAGGAGATTGAATGAAAAATCGAATTCTAGTGTACATATTTAAATTTTACTTGTCAGTATATGGCACATGTACTTAAATATCGTACTACATAGATAACGACTTTTTACAACAAGACTTGATATTTATCACTTACTTCTCTTCAAAATCAAATATGTTCTTTAATAAACACTTGAATTTACTTATTTCCACATTGTTATGTTACTATTCGGTGTTTGATAACGATATTAGGTATGCGTAATAGATTAATAACAATGGCATAGTGTTTGAAGTTATTGTTTGTTAATGATGGATGTTGAATTTTATTATAATTACTTGTTCGGACATTTGCCATCATTTGTGTGTTAAATAATCAAACACGACGTTTCGGGAATACAAATCAATTCCCGTTCTCAAGTGACTAAAACTAACGGTACATAAACCTAGGCAACTAGGCCTATGTAAGGGTGTACAAAGTAAAACTACAAATTATTACTAACCTTAAATATCTACATCATGGATCTCAGAGCTAAGACTAAGAAGTCAAACACACCAACCACAGACACAACACAATTCATCAACACTTGCCATCAATTGCGTGTGCTTAGTGTATGAATTGTGTTGTGTCTGTGGTTGGTGTGTTTGACTTCTCAGTCTTAGCTCTGAGATCCATCATGTAGATATTTAAGGTTAGTAATAATTTGTAGTTTTACTTTGTTCACCCTTACATAAGCCTAGTTGCCTAGGTTTATGTACCGTTAGCTTTAGTCACTTGAGAACGGGAATTGATTTGTATTCCCGAAACGTCGTGTTTGATTATTTAACACACAAATGATGGCAAATGTTCGAACAAGTAATTATAATAAAAAATGACATAGTAATGACAAATATTAACCAGTACATCTTACTGAAAATTATATAGTTAAATAAGCTGAATTTAAATGGTTATAAATGCTTCATTGAAAAACAATAATAAATAATAATGCCAGCAGACTTGTTAACATCCACACGTGAACAAAATTTAAAACGTGAAACCATGATTTCATTGAAATTCGTGTTCTCCTTAAAATTATTGCTACTTAGAGTCTAATTGTTCATGCCTTGTGTTAAAATTCCACACTTAAATATTCGACACTATATAATAGAATGAGATGTTTAAATATATTTGTTATAGCAAGAATGTGACATCTAGATACTTTTTATAATCAGTAATTTTAAAACTGGTAGGTAACAAAACCAAAACTAAATGTATAAAAACAAACAGTTTAAGTCATATTTTTCAAATATAATCTTCTGTGAAAAATGTATAATGTTTGTTTACCTATAAACAATCCACCAAGCTAGGTAAAATGTAAATTCAAATCATTTGAATGGTTGCTATTGAAATGATTTATTATTATTTTTAATTTTAAACTATTTGTGTACATACAGTACATATCAAGTGAATCAATTCAAACTAATGATTTTTCTGAGTAAAGAAACACATTTCTATGTAAGTTATTAATGTTCCATTGTAAATCACGTTTTACAGTTTCAATATTTATGTAGGTAAATAAATGTGTCTTTATGAATACGCCGAAAAGAATATTTTATAATCATAATGATATAATGGGTTAATGATGTGAGAATGTACAATGCTCTACTATTATCCAAGTATTTGATTACATACATACTAAAAATATAACGTTAGAACACAATGAAACCATTAAACGTAACATATTGGACTGCATATGCTTGTAATTATATTGTTATTTATAATAATTTTGTTTAAGCAACATTATTAAGTATATATACTATTTAGGTATATTAAAATACAAATATGTGTATAAAAGATTCTCGAATTAATTATTATAGTACCTATTACTTACACGCCCAAATTAATTTGAAATAAATAATTATCCTTATATATTGCGTATCTAAGTATTGTACTGCATTGCAATTAGAGTTGACGATAAACTATTAAATTAGTGGAAAATATCCCTTCAATAGTTAAACGTATTGAGTTGTACAGTAGAGGCTCTGTACTAAATATGCTGTTATATATTAGAGTAATCAATGTTCTCTCAATCCAACCATTCTGTTTAAATATGTATTATAAAACTTACCCAACGGTATTTTGTCCGTAGATCCATCTGTAGTAGGAACGAACACAAACACCAAAGATAAGAGCAAACTCACAGATATCACTATTTGAGCCGACCTCTGTGGCATCGCGGCTGCTACTGAGCTCACATCCCTGTGTAGCACGTCATCCCACTGCGCAGTGACGTCACGACTATCCCACCCTATGTGTGTTTGGGTTCTATCCACTATCTCCGAATATCGACAGACGACTTTCGAAATCAAAACAATGTCGTTTCTTTTCAATTCGGGATATGACTTACAATTCAGAATATAGAGGTGGCTTTTATTGGGAAATAGGGAAATAAATCTAGCTTTTGTCGAAGTTAAATTACTCAAATCTAAAGTCGACCATATGCAAGTACTAAGTGAGTATCTTTGATTATATTATATTTGTAACTTTCATACACTATACTAAAGCAGAACTAAAGATTCAACTTATTATATTCTGTAATAACAAAGATCAATTAACAAAAGTATGAAACACTTAATAATATGTTACATTATTGTAAAATATAAGTGTAAACATATTGTTTTTATTGTTTCGGCTTAAGTCCATCTTTAGATACACTAATCTGTGTATAATGTTTATGTTTAACAAGCAGATAACCGTGGCTTCGCACACGGTACTAAGATTCGCCGCATAATAATAAATGTTTATTGTTTTAGGGGTTGTTATTACATTTTCACCCCTTAGCAGCATGCTATAAAATTCAAATATTATTTACATAGTATATACAGTATGTATTGAAAGAAAGAAATGTACCAACTTCCAGCTATCTAGCTTAATGGGAAGTATAATAATTAATTTGTATTGTTTTGTGGGTTGTTACATTTTCACCCCTTAGCAGTACACTAAAAAATACAAATATGTTTACTTTTATATATATATATATATATATCTTGTAAGAAATAAATGTATAAACTTCCAGCTCTCTAGTCTTAATGAAAGTATAATAGTAAATATTTATTGTTTTAGGGGTTTTTCAACCCTTAAATCTAAATGAATTCTAGCCAAGTCATGATCTATATGTGTGCCAAATTTCATTCAAATCAATCCAGTAGTTTTTACGTGATGAGTAACACACACACACAGAGAGACAGACAGCATTAGATTTTTAATAGTATAGATGTAGATTTCCATTATGTAAGTTATTGACTTCACTTAGGCTAACAACAGACGAGACACCGGTGTACGGTACACTAGTGTACGGGACACTAAATGTACTATCAATTAAACGTGTGTCAACAGACGGTGTATCTCCCTGCGAGAAGCTGTTACACCGGACACTGCACGGTATTCCGCAAGGGCATTCATTTGAATTCTGACTATCAGACGAGACACTAGTAGCACGCAACCATTTAAAAATTAGTACATTGTTTACTTGTAAAATCTGATTTACTGTGCGTTTTATTAAATTGTTTAAAAGTCTTACAGTATTTATTTTATTTGTGAATATCATTTATATTTATATTTGTTTTTTATATTTATTTTCTTTTTCCTTCTCGTATTTCGTTTATAATAACTCCCAGAGATATAATTTCTTCTAGCTCCAACATATGTTGCACTACTTAAACAATTTACTAAACATTTAAAAAAAAATACTAAACTCACAAACAGTTTGCAACAAACACCACCAAAATAACAAGAGACAAAACTATATAGCTACTGACAGGAACTATGAAAATTCTGAATATTTTAAGAATAAATAGATGGTGGCTGTGACGTCAGAGACACCAGTGTCTGCAGTGTCTGAAGCAGCTACCGATCACGGACACCGACCGCTACCAGTGTACCGGTGTCTCGTCTGTTGCTAGCCTAATATTACTGAAATTATAGTTGAACATGTATTTATAAGTTAACTTATTAATACATTTATATCTTACAATAAATGTATTTGAAACCATTCTTCTTAGAATATAAAATGATGTAATAAACATTTTGAAAAAAAAAACACAAAGTACAAAATTTATAACACTTTGCTCTAACAGTCACAAAGTATATTTCACTGTAAATGTAGGTAACTAAAATAGTTGTACCATGAAGCAAAAGCAGGTTATATATCAAATTGTTATCTACTGTATTTTGTGGAAATTATTTATTATGGTGTCTTTATTTTAACTGAAACGAATTTATGATTTGCATTTCCTATAAAATATTTGTTAAAATTACCAAAGAGAAAGTCAATCAAATTATGAAAACATTTTACCACAAAGGCAACAAAATAATTGACTGTCCTAGATGCAGCTGATCTTAGAAGCCAATGAAAAATAATAATTAGAAAAATTAGTTTCTAAGAAATAAATAGCTATTAATTTATATTGACAGCAATAAGATCTGTATTTTTTTTAAACTTGACAGTCTTTGTAGTTTATTGGTTAAGATATGTTTGGTTAAGATAGACCATGGGAATAAGAGAGTGGTTAATAGTGCTGTTAGGAGGATTTGAAGGTTGTCTGAGGTCAAAAGAACGTAGGTTTGAAACAGTGAACAGTTAAGATAATGTGCAAATAGAGAATTGTTAGGCTCAAATTGAGATAAACTTTTATTTGGTAACATTAAAAAACAAAAATGTATAATTTATTCCGCAATATATCATATTATATATTTTTTTTAAACTTAAAATTAATACAACTTTTTGTAGCTCTATCAAATGGTTTTCTATGTGAGAGACGATCTTATTATTCAATTTATTCCACCAAAATATAGTAATAATGGTTTTTAATTGCATATTAAAAGTTAACAAATGAAGATGCTTCATAGTACAAAACTTGATCACAGATTTTCAATACGTAATACGTTTGTTGAATCGAACATATTTCAACAACAATGTCACTGTACTTCGTTATGCACGAGATACGGTATTCAAACTATAAATACTTTAATCGGTTATAACAGTTGTAGATTTAATATTACAGCTCGTGCATCACTGAAGATGGTGATATTGTAGTTGAAACACTTTTCAGTAAATCAATGTATTAGTTAGTTGTGATATTATGTGTTCAAGTTTTATCCTCTTAAAAATCAAGCGAATTAATCATTTCCATGATGATGCTCATTACCAACAACATATAAGTAAAATAAAACTGTTACATAACAATGTTTTGGATCTTTGATACATTTATACATATTTTATTGTTATTTTCATGGAGTTAAACAATTTTTACAACTGTAAAATCTAATTGTGTACTAACAAAAATATTGTATTCACTATGGCATACTATAATTTTTCAAACAGGATATTAATAATTCAAGTTTAAAATGGAATATCCATCCAATCTTTGAAGATATCCACAAACAAGTTGTTTTTCATCTTCAGGTATAGATACGGATCAATTAGGCACAATTAGGTATAACAATGTTTGTCAAAAATATATGAAACAGAAACAAGTACTATGATTTTAGAAAAATAGATTTCCACCACCCATATAGCAAAGATTATATGCCGTTCACAATATGCCGTTCTTCCTAATATGCCGTTCACAAAATAAGTGTATATTTTTATAATTTTTTAACTATTTTATAAAACTTATAAAGCTATTACTATTTTAAAAGTTAATACTCCACCTAGGAGTTTTTTAACGACCACGAATGACTTAATATTGGATCTTTCATTTTGTGATGTATATTGATGTATCGCCTTTTATCCATAAAAATTGTAAGGCGCACTATTAACGTATGAGTAATTAAATATATTACCAAATAAGCTCAAGAATCATCCCTCTTTCTTTTTATCAAGCCAAATAATTAATTATTTACCTCAAGTCAATATTGAAACTGTATGTACATCCATATTATACAACTTTCCACCAGTAAAAGATGTTACGACTTCTAAGCGTTTTTATTGAAGTATTAAATTGATGGAATTTAATTTAACTAACATTATAAACTACTACTAAACGCATGTACTAAAACATTTACAAAAATAATAAACTAAGCTAATGATAACTAAGTAAAATTAAACATCATTTAGCTTTGCTCTATTAGTGTGTGATAAAATAATAATGACTTTAAAAATGTAGCATGACACGAATTATTAATAGCTTACTTTCTATTTCTATATTTCCTTTTTAGTATCCTAGTTTCATTTGAAATAATACAAAGCGGTACGCTATCAACTCTATAAAAGCGAGTGCACATACGTACGTGAGTAACACATAATATAACAGCTGATTTCACCCATCATCTGTAAACGAAGTGTGTATTATAGTTTGGGGTTGTGTTTACGACTTCTATCGTTATAATTTGTTGTGAAGTTGATTTAAAAGAAATGTGATTTATAGAACTAATTCATGCTATAATATACGTTATAATATTTGCTTTAATTTTATAAACTGTATATAAATACAACCTTTCACACTTAGTCTTAGCACATTAATTCATTAAGGTTAAGTAAACCAAACGGTTGACTAAAACGTGTAGTTCATTACACTTATTAGCTCACAACACAGGTTTTGCGAGTAAAAACTTATCTATATGCCAGCCCTTCTTTTATTGATCCACTGGTAGAAACCTTGACAGCTAAAATAGTGTCAGTTTGTTACAGTAATTTGTATTTTAATATTTATTGTGAAGTTTTAAACTTAAGTAGTACATTATGATGCTTTTTTATTTTATTTAGGTCGAAATATAACGAAATGTCACTCAATTTATTTTAATTTAGCACAATTTTTGGATGTTGCGCGACAGTTTTGTTTCTTTATACAAAATAACACGCCGAACGCTGACTGTATTAAATATGCAAATAATACTAAGAATTAATAACTAACTATTGTTTTTATTTACACTATTGCATGTGGTTGATTTGGTTTAGTTGCACTCTTTATTTTAATTATTTTAATTTGGTACGTATTATTATATCATTGAAATTAAAAAACAAAACAAAAAACAATAAAAGTACAAAGGTTACTGTAAGTTAATATTACTTCACGGCTTGTGGTTTTAATTTGTTCGATAGTGGAAGAGTTAATTACAAATCCAAAATACGAGTTCTCTATAATTCAGGAAACAAAATAATAACCTCAAACGGATTATAAAGCGTAACCTGAGAATATACTAACAAATGATGGTGCTGGATCATTTTTAGTAAGTTATTAGATAATTTGTTTTAATTATAAATATACAGTACTTACATAATCAGCCTCTCGGTTATAATTTTTTTTAAACTTGAATTGATCTGGATCCATTAATTGACTACTAATTTAATAACTAACAATACAATAACTAGACATTTTCTGATATGAACACATATTTTTATTAAACACTTCGTAAGTGCTGGATAGTATGAAACGTGATCAACGGAAGAGTTGAGTTTTTAATTTACAAATAATTGCTGCCAAAACCATTTAATACATTCTTCTACAATAACTGGCGAATAACAAACGAAAACGAATTAAAACGTGCTTCAGAGGGATATAATGATCTCTAAAAAAGATTAACCTTGTAAATACTATCCACACAAAACTAAATGTAACTGCAAGCATGAACTGTTTGACTTGTAATAGCTAGGATTTTCCGCTTCACCGGAGTACTAGACCATTATACCAAGAACACTGACTCGGCAATTAATTAAAATCTAATACAAGTTGAGCTTAACGATGAAAACAAATCGATTTAACACAAACAGTTTATATGGAAGCTTTGTTAGGAAACCATGCTTGTTGTACACTTTAATATAATAATACACAAATATTATGTATACAAACTAAAATACAAATAGCATAATAATATTATTATTAAAATTTGATACTTTTACTAGTACTAAAGTTTTGTATTTATTGTGGAGGTTTATTTCAGATTTTTATTAATTTTACGAACTCTGCCTTAATTGGGTTGGCCTACTGGTCTTACAATATAAAATAAATGATAAAGAACATAATCATATATAAAAATAAACGATACCAGAAACTGACACATACGTTCTCACAAGCGTATTTAAATTATTAAACATATTCACTGTGACTTCATAATTGTATTAAGTAGGAGAGTAACTAATAAATATTGTTAGTATTAGCTAGAGAGAAAACTATTCGATCGATTTCGAACAAATTTGCACCAAACATGTCAATTAGGCCTGTATAGATGCCCGAAAAAATGTTTTGAACATTTTTGAAAAACAACCACCTTTTTGACCAAAAAACCCCAAAAATCAGTTATTATTAGCTAAACGATATTTTTTATAAATATGCGATTTGCATATGGCAGGGTACGTTAAGGTCTACAAATAAGCCAAATTTTATCAAAATCGTTAAAGCCGTTTTTTATAAAAATATAATAACAAATTTTTTGGGTTCTATATACAGGCCTAATTGACATATTTGACTAAATCGATCGAATAGTTTTCTTTATAGCTTTTTACACATACAGAAAGACATACATTTGGTAAATACCACTTTTTTACACTCAGGAGGTGCCAATTCGAATATTTCCACAAAAATCTCAACATATATTTTTTGGCGATCACTCTACTTTAAACTATAGTATAGTGAGAAAGTAAAATCCAGTAATTCAATAATTATTGAATAATTATTATTTTTTTTTTTTTTTTACAGGCATTTAATGTTAAAATAATAAAACTGTGTATAGGCCTACTCATTTATTTTACGCTCTTGCCTTTCCAGAACTCTGTAATATAATGTTTAAATTTTTTTCAAAATTATATAATATAAACAGGTACACTAAATATGTAAATTCACTTTTATTAATTAAATAAATATAACTGCCTTTAATAAAAAAAATAGTATTAATATAATATTTTATATATGTTAATATAATTATTTCTGTCAGGCTGTACATAATACACAGACATTCAGTTACATGTAATAAATAGATAAACCTCTAAATTATTTACGAGTAAATTAATATACATAATAAAATAAAACTAAGCACCACTATTGTAGTGGGGTATTACGTGTAATTTGAGGAATACATTAACCATTGATTCAATGCAGTTTGCAATATTATTTTCATCATATACAAATATATTAATTACCCAATCTAAATGGCAATCAAAACCATATATTTTAGAATACACCCTTGTCATATTCATATGTTGAATATATAATACGTATTTAATAGTTGCTGTGTTTTATGAACTGGTACAAGTGTTAAAAATAACTGTTCATGCGATCACAAACTAATTAATATGTCTCGTGAATAAAAAGAGTCCAATGTTTTATTTTTAAAATACCATATATATCCGTAGTAATAAATATACAACAATTTGGGCAGAAGAGCTGAAGAAAAAATTGTATTCTTAAGACTACACTTGAGAAGTGTAAACTTATATGGTGATATTCTGATGAATATAAAATATTCTAGTAAACCCCGTGAAAAATCACAGGCGGGGTAATTAGATACACACCAGAAATACATAAATATACAAAATACTACGGTATTTATTTAAAAACCAGAGTTTATCTAGACCTGCATAACTATGCTGACGGGAATTTTTAACTCGGTAAATGTGTACAAGGATTATAAAACTGTAGGCCTATTTGTTATCTTTTTGTATTTATG
>JAGFPH010000069.1:1194804-1213087 GCA_018207615.1 Philaenus spumarius
TGTCAGAAATTATTAGTGTAAATTCCTAGTTATTAAGACTGTCAATAATAATTAGTGTACAGTCCTAGTTATAATTACTGTCAACAATTATTATTATACATTACTAGTTATAAAGACTGTCAATAATGTTTAGTGTACGTTTTTAGTTATAATGACTGTCAGAAATTATTAGTGTAGATTCCTAGTTATAAAGACTGCCAATAATAATTATTAGTTTACGTTCCTAGTTATAATTACTGTCAATAATTATTAATGTGCGTTAATGTTATTAGTGACTGTCAATAATAATTTTTACAATTGTCTGATAAAAGTTACTAGTTTGGTGAGGAAGAAAGTATTGTATAAGTTAAGAAGGAATGTGAGGTGAGATCTATCCACATACAGATTCACTGCATAAAACATATCCTTTTACCCTTCGCTTTAGCATATCAATACTATGTTAAAATACAACCATATTTCCTCAGAAAGTTGGCTATGGCTAAGTGTGTATTCAGCGAGTTGGGAGCTTCCAACATAGGTTGCGCAAGTATGATCCTCTTCGCCCAACTTCATTAGTCCAACAACTGTCATAAACAACAATTTTTGTACAACCTGAATGTAACTGTTACAGAAGATGTGCTTAAGTTTATTCATTATGTAATATAAAGGATTCAATTATTATTATGAACAATTACGCTCTGAAATTTAAAAAATTATGATATTCTGTTTATTTTATATTAGTTTATTTATATAAATTTTATATAATGGCTCCTCTGTAATTGGATTTAAGACTTGTTGGAAATACTTTGCGGCAATGCCTTCCTTATGAAAGTTATGTCTAAAATAAATATTATAGAAGTAAACAGAACACAAAAATGAAAGCAATTTTTGTTTTATTCGTATTCCTTGCACATTCGGGTTTCTTTGGTTAACATTTATTTAGTTTCGACACACTATACAATCAGAATATAAACCGATATTTACAAAGCACTTGTTAAGAGGAATAGATAACTTTTTTTCTATAATACGTATAGGGTTATTTATGTGTAATTTGTGTTTTTGCGTTTTCTGATATTAGCAGTATTAATATACCCGGGCTATTAATACCGAGAACATAACCAGTATCAAATAGTCATATTTTTTTTCTACGGTAGAGTCAATTCACTTTATATTTTCACAAAGTAGAAGTAACTACATGTACGTAAAATATGTACATATGTACATTTATTATTTAATAACTAATTAATTTTTACATATTTCAAATAAGGTATTTTTTTTTTTAAATACTGAACTTTTAATACACCATTGAATTATCTTAAATGTTTTATTTTCACTACAAAAATTTATAGAAAAAGAAACATGAATTCCATCAATAATACATAATAATTAAAGAATTGGTTATGCAATTGAGTATATATTTATGTGTATTTTCTCCTGTATCGGTTTTTAGTTTTTTCAAACCTTTATAAATTAACAAACAGTACAACCCAATAAAAACGTATTGTATTTATTCGCAGTAGCTTGCAAATTTATTTCAATTAAATATAATAAAATACGCAGTAAATCTATTAATAAAAATTGAAGAAGTATGAAGGTTTTAGCCATACGTGTAGTTCAGATAACAATTCCAAATTTTAAAGTAAATTATATCTTCAAACAGTAAGAAACTAAGCAGATAATGAAATTTTGTGATAATAAATTCTGAAAAAGAGCTTTTTACATTAATAACTGCAAGAAATAATCCTAAGTGTTATATTTTGGTTTTTGTAAACTACAATTTACTAACATTTATTTACACAAGAAACGTTATCTTCATTAAATTAAATTATATAAAGTTTGACTAATTTGTTCATTGATCAAATGAAGCTCTAGTTAATTGCATCCGTAAGATAGTGCTTACATTATATCATAACACGCATAATGTATTCAACAATGCCAGTTTACTATTTTTTTAAAGAATTGTTTTAAGTAAAAGCATTATAGATAAACAATACAAGGGCATATTTCTTAGCTTATACATATAATTAAATTTCCTACATTAAGTAAAATCAATTTCTCAGAGGTTTTCGGATGAAATGTAACTAAAACAAGACTCTGCATCTTTCACAAACAAAGGTTTAGCCACGGGCTTAGTGCGTGGAATATACAAGTGTGTTTACTCGAGTCCCCTGTTGAAATCGGTAATGTGTCAAATACATCCCTACTGTAGCACTTTAGCAACCCTTACAGTTTGATATATAGCGTTTACAATATACTAACTTTTACTTTGTTTACTTAAATTTTCAATTTGTTCGAAGAGTAGTGTATACATTAAATATGCTCACATCGTCCAGCTATGTTATGCGAAAATAAACTCAAAAATTATATTTATTACTGTTTCAGTTAAAGCAATAATTCCTTATATTACATTTGCTTTGTAGTTTATAGATATAGTTGCTTCGACACGTATTTTTAGAAGGAGTCGAAATCAATAAGTATTTTTATTTGAATTAAAACAATACTTGCGTGTTTTTTTAGTATGGTTTTGTAAATTGCAAACAAATATAATGCTTAGATGCAATCCTTTTGTTTTAACAACAAAGATGTGCTCGAGTTACTAACATTACGATGGTGCATTGTGTAATTTATAATATTCTAGTGTAACCTAAAGCAGCTTTTGTTATTTTCAGAAAACTAATAGGCCTACCTGTGATTATAAATATTACATCTTGAATGCATTGTTCATACATTATAAATATTTAGGGTTTTGTGCCTTAAAAACCCTTAGACAATGACTACTTATCAAAAAACGAACAGTTTAATTGAGTAGGATTCAGACCAGGAAATTAGGTAAAAAAGGGAGTTTGCACCATCAGTCGCTAGGATATCTGAGGGCGCATTTTGCCGGCCGAGTGTGGGACAAGGGTGGAGGGGATAGTTACAGTGACCGTCGGCGTCGGCTCCTAGCGGCCGATGGCGCAAACACACTTTTTAGGTGCTTCCCTGTTCTGAATTTTTAACATTGGAACTTTTCGTCGTATTGATAATGTAGTCATTGCCTTAGATGATCACTCGTTTTTCCGAGTGTTACAGTTGCATCCAATCGTATTGTAGTGAGAGGTATCGTTTAAAACCATTAAGAGTATTTAAGCAATTTCTAAACCATTTTGGGACATGCTGTTCTGAAATACTCCGGGAGGTATTGCAAATAACTGAAAATTCTTCTAATTCTAGATTGCTGCAGCAAAAACTGGTGGTTTTAGTTTACAAAAAACCCCATATACTTATATGAGGAGCCAATTGTATTGAAATTGTTTTGAAAAGGTATGAAAATATGTTTTCCTTTATAACACAAGTGTTGACAGAAAGCGAAGTTATTAATGTATTAGTGCAAACTTTTAAAACAATAAAAATCTGTTTGCACAACACATTGATTTATCCAATCCCCTGTTTTTACATATTCTCATCGCACCTGTTGTAAATCAATAATTAAAAACACCATTTCTAGATGTGATCTTTTTAAAATGAATGCATATTTTAGTAATCTCTTATACATGTTCTGGTCGATCGTTTAGGATTAAAATACTATATAATGTGTTTAATGCCAATGAGTATAACATATTAATTTTCTTAGAGTTTTGTTGTAAGAAGCTGACTATTTCAAAATAGCTCAAAGAATGACATCTTTGGCGAGCGAGTCTACATGTTGTAATGTACCTAAATAGTTCAGTTATAATAACTGCTAGTAAATATTTTAGGCAAAATATATTTAGTGCGCACTTTATAGTAAATACGTGATGCAAAATCCAAGGGGAAATTAATTTCACTGGTCTTTGTTTTAATATTATTATGACGGTGTATATAAGTGTTCTTCAAACTCATATAAATATATTTAGATATAATAATAATTCAAACAGTTTATATAAGTGCTTTTTTTATTAAATAAAACATATGCAATATATCAACAATTAAGGTGTAACATTATAAAACTATATTACAATGATTGTTTACTAGCAAACTTTATAATATAGTTTAACAATTTGTTTAACTTAAACAATATATCACCTAAATGTTATAGCACAATTTGTGTTGAATTTTAAAATATTTATTAATGTTTAATATCCTTATATATAATACGTGAAGTAGTTTTTTGTGAACACAACTGCACAGTTATTTCTGAACCAAATTTAATGTTTGAGATGTCAAAAAATTCGTCTCATTTCGAAGTTTTGCAATAAGGTTTTAGATGTCAAAAATGTTTATCCTTAATGGCGTGAGCTAATCTCAAAGGTCGGGTTTTCCCCACAAGATTAACATGGAATGAATTTAAAAACCATTTCTATAAAAAACAGCTGTTTATAATAAGAAACAAACTAATCCAGCTGCTTCCGTGGGTGAAAATAATTATTTTTATACTAATAATAATAATGTTTGTAATAATAATTAATTTAAAAACCATTTATTTACAAAACAGATAAGATGTTTCTTATAATAAGAAACAAACTAATCCATCTGCTTTCGTGGAAGTAAATAATTATTTT
This sequence comes from Philaenus spumarius, assembly GCA_018207615.1. Lineage (NCBI taxonomy): Eukaryota > Metazoa > Arthropoda > Insecta > Hemiptera > Aphrophoridae > Philaenus > Philaenus spumarius. The sequence goes on from JAGFPH010000069.1 coordinate 1,199,304, forward strand.
TAAATAACAGATAATACACTTGATTCGGATGTACAGCTTTTAGTACAAAATAATATTTTAAGTTAGGCATATACTGAACCACCACATGTTTCAAAACACAAAAACCAATAAAAACTTGGGTTAAGGAATTTAAAAATAAGAAAAACTATGGTACATCCTAATTAAAAATAAATAAGACATATAGTAGACCTATTTATTGATAATATACGGTAATTGATAGCGAGTAACTTTTTGGTTAGGTTTTTGATTAAGTGTACACATGAGCCTTACTTGTTTTTTGACCTTTATTATAGCTGTTGTTATAAAATATTCGAAATAATTTAATTTGAACATTTTACATGATTCACTATCTTAGTTTTGAGGTATTATTAATCCTACACCTTTATTATAAATAAAACTAAACCTATGTTTTTAGAAGGTTCCATTGGGGATTGGCGTGCGGAGCACGCAGGTGTCTCCCCTAGTTTTATTTATTAAACGTGAAATACACAAACCTTTTATTTGAACCTTTTTTTAAATTATAACGAAAACCGAACATTCAGCATTCACACTTTATCTGAAACAGGGGATGGGAGAATCGCTTAAAATAGGCCATTCAGAATCTCCGAAAGATAAAGAGTTTTTCTTACTTCGTTGTAATTTCAGTTGAAGTGTCTGAGTCAGGCTTTATTTGATACATTATCGATTCTAACAGGAGACGGGGGTAAACATACTTGTACTTTCCATGTGCCAAACCCTTGCCTAAACTTTTGAAAAGCTTAAATTGTTTGTTTTAGCTGTATTTCAGCCTGAACTACCCTGAAGTAATTTCTCGTATTATTCAACTTCACGCTTTTAAAGTGAGTGTAAATGGTGTGTTAATTGATAAGTGTTTAATTATTGTTCTACATCCGTTATTTCTAATTACTCGAAACGTATAAATTTTTTTTGTCCGGCAGTCAGTAATCAATAATTGGTACTTTTTGTAGTTTTGTACAACTCTTTTAAACTATTTTATAAGATATATTATATATAAATTTCTCATGAAATGTGTAATTTCTTAAACAAACGAAGAGATATAGTGACAATTTAATTACATTTATTCAAATACTTGTGATAGATTTTTAACCTTGGATTTTATACCTGCCTTGGATAGGGCAGGTTTTATGGCATTTGTTTACTTTTTTAAAGAATAAAACAAATTAAGTAATTTATTAATCTGTATGTTTATTCTTACTAAACAAAATGTGTAGGCCTTAAAGGTTTTATAACCTTGCCATATTATACATATAGAAATTAGTAGCACTTCATAAAAAATTTTTGTTTATTTGGTATAACAAAAAAAGATAAAAACAAATTTATTTAACACTACGGCATGGTTTTTCTAGTTCAGTTTACTTTGGCTAAGCTTTTGTTTTTTCTTTACTAGCCTGACTGGCATAAAATAAATTAGTGAAACAACAAACAAATATATTAATAATAATATAGATTAGTATTTTGATTCAAGACCAAACTACATTTTCCATACACATGGACACAATATGGCGAATCTTATTTTAAATTTGTTCGCACTCCAGCGGCCGCGTTTTAAGTCCGATTTGGTCCAAATTTGGAACACACGCTGGTTGTATACAACGCACGGACAAATTCGTTAGTAAAAAAAAAAAAAAATCCAACAACTTTAAGCACGTCTTTTTGACTTGAAGATACTCTTTTTTGATGTTTTTCTACGAGAATGAGACTTGTTAGAGTTTTGTCTAAAGCAATACATGTGGGATATTATCCTGCACATTTTTTACGCGACTTTATAGCTCGTTTGGTTCCCCAAAATCGTTCAAAACGTAAAATACCATAAAAGTGCCCGTTTCAAATCCACGTTGTGTACTTTACCGTGGGGGCATCTTCTGGTCCGAGGCCTATGGCCGAGTTTATACGCTGCGAGCGAAGCGAAGCTCATAACCCTAGGCCGCAAGGTCGAGGTGCAAACTCGCAAAGCGAACTTTTCCGCTGCGAGTGGAACGAAGGAGTGTGTGAGTCGAAGCTGGAGACTTATGTGCAAACAAATTCTACTACTATATTTCGTGCGCCGTAGCGACGAGAGTAGATCAATTTCCCAAAATATTTTTGAAACCGTAAAACATATTCCTAAAAACTTAATTTTTGAAATTTTCTCAACTCACGTCAGCTTTTCAGATGTGTGGTCGAATTATTTAAAATATTTTTATTTTTAAATTAAGTCAATTTTGACCGTAATCTGTATTGGAAACTACAGATACAACCAGGCTAATATTGATACATCCTCGATACATCAGGAGAATCAGTTAAACATAAATATTTGTATTTTCAATTTGATAAAATATTGAACAGGTACCCAAAAATACGCAGAGAAACTTTATTGGACAAGCTACGTCCAAACTCGAAAGCTAACTAGATCTCTAAAAGTGATACAAATTTGTTTTTCTGTAAACCTGTGAGGTGTTCATTTCACAAACAGAACAAATTGTTAATAGATCGTAACAAGTTAGAATTGTTTGAAGGTCCAGTTGCATGATCTCTACGAGTGTCCTGATTGCCTTGTAGATCACCTGACATTTGTTTGAATATCAATACTGATGAACCCCATCTTGTTGGTATAATACGACATTAAAGGGTTTACTTGAAAATAATTAAAAGTTCAAAATAACTCTTAAAGAACACAGTTATTACGATTGCTTTGTTAAATAAATTCGACATTGATATAAGAAGTTAAACACTGTGGTTACTACAGATTTGTAAAACTTTCCAAAACAAAATACCAGCATCAACAATATAACAACAAAAACAAATATAAAACAAAATAACAACAATATAAAAATATCCGTATTTATTAGTTTAAATTGGTTAAAGCTGCTATTTTGTTTTGTAAAGTATTAAAAATGTTTAGTAACCGCAGTGTTTAACTTTCAATTTTGTGTGTAAATATCAATTTTGAATTTATTTTGTACAGCAAAAATTGTATTATTGTTATTGTTATACAATTTTCAAATTATTATGCCTTTCAAATCCCCGTATTTTAATGTAATTGATATTTATTTGAGCTGTTTTTTATGTTTACTTGTAGGAAATAAAAGTTTTGTGTACTTGCATATGTTTGTATAAATTATTCATTATAATCATTTATTTATTTGTCATTGAACAAACATATTTTGAATAAACATAGTTACAAAGTTACAATTAATTCAACTATACGTTGCTACATGAATTAAATTAACAAGGGAATTGTAACAGTATTAAACATAACAATAATAAATATTTACCTAATAATAAAACTTACAATACAATTATACAACATACCATACAATACTGTGTATAACCAAAATTCCAGTCTTTTAAGTCATCCTTAAGAAATTCATTCAAAGAGTAGTATAATTAATTTTTCAACAAGCAATTCAAAAATCACTTGATCGAACTTTTTAAATGTTGTGAATCGGGCAGCCATAGGCAATTTATGACACACAGTTAAATCCATAGCTCCTAAATGATTTAATTAGTCGAAACTGAGAAGCATTTATTTTATTTGCATCCCTGATATTATATGAATGGTGGTCACTTCTAAGAGGAAAAGTATTAAGATAACAAATTTTATATCTTATGACCACCTGGATGTATAAATTGTATGAACTTAAAATCTTAAGAACAGTAACTCTTCTTAGATGAAGTACTTTAATAGTGAGTAATTAATAATTTGCTCGATGATAAATTAGTAAACAATCGATACTATAACACTCGTTCACGATAGAGTTCAATTTTTATTTCAGTCTGGTTATTTTGTTTATAGATGAAAATTTGTTTGGTATATTTAAATAAATGCATTGTATTTAACATAAAACCAATGAGATTATAGTTCAACGGACATAGTTATGAATAAAAAATATATATGTTTCATGTTCCGAGGACAATTCCGGTCCACCCTTTGGCACCTCCTCTGCTTGGTTCATATGACAATCAAGTCCTTATATTTAAAAACAATGTAATACTACACAATATTTTATTAAATATAAACCATGAACCATTATGTTTTAGACTTTGTCGTAAGTGTGCTGCGAACAATTTTATTTTTTATTAAAGCCTTGGTTAAAGAGTTTAGCGTAGTTTGAATCCTAATCAAACATTAATTTCAAAGACTGGAAGACCAAAAGATACTTTATTACAAAATACCCCTTGACAACGAGTAATGAAGAGACAAAGGGAACTCTGGGCTTCTTTATTAGATGAAGCTTATTCATACTTCTTACACGTCTTTAATCCTGCAGTATTGCAACCTCATTAATTTTTAATTTATTTTTAACTATACAAGTACTGGGTATAAAATATTTAAGTACTTTTTTCAAACTCAATTATTTTATTTCCACCACATGTGTTTTTATTTAACTTCAAACTTAGCTTACGCCCAAGATATTTGTTATTGTTTTTCTCAGTACCGTTTGTTTTTCTCTTTTATTTAATTCAGTTTTTGTAATTATTTTTATAAATTACAAAAACTGTATTAAATAAAAATGAAAAACAAACCGTACTGAGAAAACCAATAACAAATATTTTGGGCGTAAACAAAGTTTGAAGTAAAATATAAGTTGTGTGTATTTTTTTAAAAATGAATTAAGGTAATCGAGTTTGATAAATATTGAACAGTACAATGCAAACACAAGCGCCTAAATAGTTCTATAGAAATAAGCAATCAGTTATTAAATATATTATAAAGAATGAAGAATTCAAAGAAAGGAATATACATTGGTTAGATTTTTCAGACAGATTTTAAAAGCATATAAATCTCTAAAAGCTAAGAAACCTAATAGATTGTCTAGTATTTTATCTTGCAGTTATAGAATGCATGAAATTACCATTTTTTCGCTTTTTTAGTTTATAAAACTCTCGAAGTCTTCTGCTCACATACGCTGAGAATTCTTTAAATGAATATCGCTTTTATTTAACACAATAAATTGTATCCTTCATCTTGATTTATAATTTCATATAAATGCGTATTCTAATAAGTTCGAGTCTTGTTAATGTTTATGAAAAAACAAAGGTAATCAGATAGCATGACTGTGTTCGTGATGACGAAAAATTTTATTACTGTTGTGAAATTTCCATTTTCACGAAAATATATTCTATTCCATAAAAAAAATTCACTGAACACGGCAAACAAATAAAATGTGTATTTATGTAAACCGACATAAGTAGTACATAGGATGTTTCCAAAGTTCTGGGAATTTAGCTATAACTTTTATTATTTTGTTAATTTTCATCAATATTACAATCTAGTTTTTCAACATAATCTCCATTTAACTGAATACATCTATCTCAACGATAAACTAATTTTTCTAAGCAATCCTCAAAGAACTTTTTTGGTGTCTCCTCTATCCACCTGTTTATGGCACGTTTTACGTAAATTATTAAACTTTCAAATCGAACACCGCGTAAGGGTTTTTTCAAATCTGGGGAACATATGATAATTACTGGGTGCAAGATCCGGGGAATAAGGTGGGTGCGGAAGCAATTCCCATCGTAAATCGTTCTAAACATCGTTTGTTTTTTCTTGCAGTGTATGGTCTTGCATTATCCTGTTGCAATAACGGACGCTTATGCAACTTCCCAGGCCGTTTTTTGATAAGTGCCTGTCGCATTGATCCGGATAATAAATTCGAATAATATTCTGCGTTAATTGTAGTACCTTTCACCAGATAATCCATAAAAATAATCCCTTCGCAATCCCAGAATACAGTAAGTATTATCTTTCCAGCAGACGGAAATGCACTCGCCTTAAGTGGAGGCCGTTCTTCAGGTTTGCGCCATTCTTTGGATTGACTTTTGGTCTCAGAATTAAAATAAGGAATCCGCGTTTCGTCAGTGGTTATTATTCGTTGCAAAAATTCATCACCGAAACGGGCTAACAGCTCTTGAAGTTGACGACAAGTATCAGACCTATTGAGTTTCTGTTCTGGTACCAACAGCCTTGGCACCCAGCCTGCCGAAACCTTGCTAACGCCCAAACAATCATGCAAGATGTCATGAACTTGTCGTGTACCTATTCCTAGGCGTACACTAATTTGACGAATAGTCATTCGTCTGTCCTGTTTCAGTAGGTCTTCGACGGCAGTAATGTTTCTTTCATGTACCGACGTGCTTGGGCGCCCACTACGAGGATCATCTTCTAGGGGTGTTATATCGGTTTAAAAACGTTCGATCCACCGATAAACAGTTTTTTTGGATTCTGCAGACTCACCAAATACTTCTTGCAGACGCTGAATAATTTCTGATGTTTTCACACCTTCTTTCCACGAAAAGAAAATTATTGCTCTTTGAGATTTTGCTGCGTCTTCCATGGTTACAAAAACAGTGCTATGAAAAGGCGTTTATATCAGTCGAACACCTAAATCAAACTAAACAATATTGCACTAGATAGTTGCATAAACATGTCAAGACTTGTCCGGCACCAATAACATTGCCTATAAGTTCCGCGTAATTTAATTATAGCACAATTCCCAGAACTTTTGAAACATCCCTCGTATATTAAAAAATGTCTCAAATGTTTAAAAATATAAATTTTTTCTTAATAAAATATATTAACTATTACAATCGCTTGACTTTAAAATAATACATTATAACACTTTTCAAAGTAATTTGTATCACGCTTGGGTATTTTTTTACTGCAAATTCTGTTAGTTTAGTTGACTAAAGCAGCGACTTGACGTAATCGCCTAAGTAAAGTCAAACGTGATATTAATGTCGTATTGACTTTACATAAATCATTGTCAGTCAGTTTCCTTCTTTCAAAATATTGATGTATTCATAAATAAATACGATGTCTTTCGGAGATTAATATACGAAAAACCACCCATTCTTATAAACCAAGTGTTGGTGTATGAGAGAAAGTCAATTTATTTTTCTTTAATATTACTTTGGATCGCACTAAAATGCAAAATGTATTGAAATCTTGCGAAAATTCTAAAAACTTTGTATTGCTTTATCGTGTTTAGAGACTTCGAAAACGTCGAGAAAAGTCATAAAAGGTGGGGATAAAATTTTGTGTCCGTGTGTCTGTATGTCTGTATATACTATACGTTCACTCACAGACGTCGTAGAAAACGGAGGTACAAAATCTTCGTAATTTTATTGCGGAGAGTTTGAAAAGCTTTTGAGCTTTCTAGCCTGACAGCAACGTGCCGTGCATGACAAAAACATCAAATTTTTGAGTAATTAAAAAAACATGAGCCGAAGTCTCGAAGCAGTGTTTCATCTTTTTATGTTGTTTATTATTGTAATTCGTTACGCACATTGCATTATTGTAACAGACTCAGCACTTTATAAAGTAGACTACAAATAAATAACGTTGTTTCTTTTTCTCAGACGTTGATAAACAAATTTTTTTTTAGTTTGTACAGGCAGAATGTACTTTCTACTTTAATCCTCAAACAATGACATTATTTTAAAACTAAATTAGCTTGAAAGATTTTTAATGTTATGCTACTTTAGACTAGTCTGAATCTGAAATTATATTTTATCTTACAAACTATAGTTTCTCTATGTTTTTATACTGTTATTTATTTGATTTACAGCTATCAAAATACTAACCTATTAGGGGAAAATAATATTTAATTAGTAAGAGAGTGGCGTTGGGCGTTTGATGGCGTGAGTTTTCAAGTTTGCTACAGTAGTAAGCTGTGTCTACGCAGTTGCTCTTGCTCGATCATATTTACTTATGGAATTAAATTAAGATGTAAAAAAATAATAATAATAATTAACATTTTTTTATTTTGCATTATTTTTTATGTTAATCACTATTGTTATTTTTATAGTATTTGTATTTTGCTATATACTAGATTAAATTCGGGAAACTCATTATTTTGTATTGCAATATCGCTGATTATAATAACATATTTTACCTACGTAAATAATTATTTACACTATGTCATTATTTAACATAATCTCTTGAAATTATAGTTTACCTACTTAAGAAGCTCAAAATTCGTGAAATTTATTGCAAATATTAAATGACACCTATAAGTATTACCAAAGTAAGTTAAATTTATTTTTCTATAAAAGTAAAGCTATAATTATACCTTAAACAAAATCAGAAATTCAAATCGCAAATTATAAATAAATATAAAACTAAGCCATGGATCCAAAAGTTCAAAATTGTATGAAATATAAAGAGTATTAAAAAGTTACTTAATAGTTTTAGTTAATAATTGAAAACAATTGATTTTTTCAAGGCATAATACAGAGACAATTTTTTTCTGCTTTCTTTGTTAGACAAAGATTTTTTAAACTCATGTCTTTCTTCCCACTTAATCAGTACACATACATTTCTTGTCAATTAACTACCTGTAATTAATATGTGTATATATACATATTATGTACGGAGTTAACAATACCACTTGCTTTATAATACATTTTTAATAATTACAAACAATTTAGTGTGTAAATTAATTAATGATATTACCAGAATTTCGTATTTATTTATTTATTTCATTTTTGATGAGAATACATAAATAAATAATGTTTATGTAATGTGCGTATGCCTTAGACTTTAACTAAAATTCAAATGAATATTAGATTAATATAATTTAAAGTACATTTTTTTAATATTTTGTGTTAAGGTAAACATTATGCAACATGTTTTATGTACTTACAAAATTATTAAGATCTTCTAATTTTAAAACCTTTACACGTTTTTTTCATAATATGTTAAACACGTATAAGATTATATTTATATCTAGCCCTCCAAATCCAAAACTGAAGAAATAATCTCAGACTCATAGGAGTGTATTAAACTCTATCTGGTGTGAATACATTATTGAACAACTTGCATTATAGATTTGATTTTTAAGAAGCAGTCCTTCATTACCAATGTGATTACGACGAACTTAAATCTTATATATAAATTCATAGCAAAAATAATTGGGACGTTTATTTTTACTATAGTTAAAACGTACTTAAACCTAAACATTATAATATTGTGCATACATTTTCATGTTGTATTAGTTTTGCTACTTTAAAAAAGAAGATATCGACAGTAAAAGATGAGAAGAGACAAAATAGAATTTATAGAAAGGATTGAGATGCTATTGGTTACGCGCCATAACTTTTAATACCTCAGTTTCTTCTTAACAAAAACATTCTTATACGCTTTGAAATGTCTCTGTAAAAATTTGTTTGGAAATTTTGTTTAGAGTATACGAACTTTTATGTAAGTTACTATACGTTTTGTAAGACTGGTAGAAATTTTATTTTTATTTGGAAAATTTTTAGTTTAAAGTTTAAATCTGCAAACAATAAGTTACTTCAGAAATAAATGTTATATGACTGTTTATTATAAGATTTTTTGTTTGTTTTTATAGTAACATAACTACCTCATCTATTTATAACAAAGCTAATTACAAAACTTGAATTATGAAAATCTCATTAAGTAGGAACACCTTCAAATATAAAGCATAATCCACATCAATTGGGCATATTTAAGTGAATACGTTTGTTAGAGAGCAATAGGAATAGCACCAGTAAATTACAGTAAATGAAGGTAAAATTACTACGGGTATAATTGAATTACTATTTGCTGATACGGAGTATCTACACATATTATAGAATTTAGAAAGAAAAATATGTTTGAACTCACTTTTCCACACACTTTATTCAAACATTAACTTGTTAAAAGACAAACTGAAAGTAATGTATAGAAGTTCATATTAGCCTATATTTAAGTATATTGTATATATTCACAACTTTGCCTAAAGTACTTTTTTATTAATGTTCTATACACTTAAATAATTGTACGAGGTATTTATATTAAATAACAATACTGAAATTTCACTTCATAAACATACCAGTTTCAACTAGTTGTAAGTGTACGCGGGGTGGACCTTTAAACCTGTCTTTACTCCAACAATAAGCAAAAATACTCTTTGACTTTCAATTGATTGCTATTAGCCATCTGGTATTGTTGTATTTTATGTAGTAACCGGAAAGTGCTAACTTTAAAAGTAAAAAATTGAGCCAATTAAAAATGTTGAGTTAAATTTAACAAAATTTCAATAGAATATTTCCCAATGCGTACCACCTACTTGTCTCTAAATAATTCCTTGGATACAATCAGTCAGAAAAGACAGCCAGCTCAGAAATATTACTGAATCTGTGAACATTGACAAAGATCCCGTCTGAATATTTTGCTCGAGGATTTCCACCTGACAGAAGTGTGTGCAATAATGGTTCCAAGATGTTGTTGCAAGGAATATTTTTTGACTTTCGGAAACAACTTGATGCAGATGCAAATTTGTTAAACTAAACAATAGCTTGAGAATAAACCTGGATTTTCCGGTACGATCCCGACATCAAAATAAATTTAATTTACTGGCAATTACAGTCATCACCAAGTAATTAAAAACTCCTAAAAGTAAATTATTTAAAGCCTTGCAAAATATATTTTTGATAAAATAATGTAATGTTAGAACAATGGTTAACCAGCGTTATTATAAGGAAGTTTTGATAAAGCTGAGCGGTAGAGTAAAATAAATCGGCCACAACAAAGAAGACCCGAAGTAAATTATGATCTAAGTGACTTTTTCAAAGTTTTAGAACATTTATATTTTCTTTTGAGAACATGACTCACATACAGCCAACGCTATCTATTAGCAACGATCAAACTAACAGAGGCATATTTGACACATAGAACAGAATTTCTCTTTACAAGCTTGGCTTTTTGATCACGATTCAGGATACAACTGAAAAATGACAAAAAAGGACTTAGAAAATGGTATTCGTTTCAAAAACGGTTTCATTCTTTACCGGGACAATGCTTCAGCTCAAACAGCACTTTCTGTGAAGCAGTGCATTTTGACTGACAAGAACGACAATTGAGGAATCTCCATATTTGCGCAACGTGAGATTCTTATATCCCCCCAAAAGATTAATCTGTGATTAAAGGGGCACTCTTCCAAATTGTATCTTTATATCAAAGTTATGGAGTAATAGTATTAAGTAAAAACAATGTCGATTATGTTTTATGCATCAAAAGTTTTCTTTGAAGTAAAGGAGTAGACCTACTCTTAGTCCAAAATAAAATTACTTTCTTTACAAAAAAAAAAAAAAAAAAAAACTAATACAATTTAGCAACATTGTTAACAAGGCCAGTCACTGAACTTCCATTTTTGGAAGAACTTGTTATTATACATACTGTAAAGCCGTGCCTTATCAGTTACCTACACTTTAAGATGATTTTTTTAAATCTAATCCATTCACAATTATTAATATCCTTAAATTACTTGAATATAAGTATTTAATTTTGACTTATAAATCACAAGAGTTTCTTGTTGGAAAAATATTAACAGCCTTAAAGTAAATTTAATATTGAGTGATATTTAGCATTGAAAGTTCTTGTTCGAAGTATTTTCTTTTCTTTTTTTTATTGTTTAATTTAAGTTTTTGCAGTTAATCCATTTTCAAATCATTCTGAAATTTTATTCATTTGCAGTAAACCTTTTTCAGAAAGTTACGATCGTATGTTCTCCTACAATAGAGTATTAGGCAGGTTTATATCAAAGTTACACAAGTAAACAAAGTGTAAAACAGATAAACATTAATTATCTCAGAATTCATTCGCAAAAGACCAATTTTCATAAAATTTTTTAGTTAAGCTCGTCTTATCTTCTACTTCAAAAGTTAAGTATGAGCTTATTGTTGTTTAAGTGTGAAAACAGAAAATGTTTAAACAAATTTAAATGTTTAATACATTGAAAGATTGCAATTTGTCGAATAAAGATTGTTTTATTTTCTGTAACATGATTTACGATGTATTGGCAAGTTTAAACCCTAAAATGAAATAAAACTAAATTTGAAACACCTTCATATAAATGTACAAGTAATTAATAAAAACTAAATTACAGTTTTATATAAAAAGTTTATCGTAAATTTCATTTCAGACATGTAGAATTCCAATAAATCAAACGATATTCAACAAATTTGCAAATAATAATAAGCCTAATAAATACAATTTCGTCATTGAGGAAATTCAGTTTCTAACTTGGATGATGGCAATTTAAAGAAAATCGTCAAGAATCTGACGAAACCCTGTTCTGTCATTTTAATTAAAACGTCTGTAAACTTTGATACGGGAATGTTGACAATGCATAACTTTTTTCATATCGTGTAATCTGTTTTAATAAAGTTTTACTAAATATTAATATTAAACATTTTAAATGCAGAAGATGTATTTTGTTTTTATTAAACTTTATTAAACACACACTAATGCCTCTATACTGAAAGATTCCAATAAATTTTAATAAAAATTATAAATTAATGTTAGTAAAAATCCATTCAACTACAGATGGTTTTAAAGTTTTTTTTTTATTTATTTATTTATTGCTTTTAAACAAAATTAAATACATTTGTATTTTCTTCCTTTTCTATTTATACATAACTCTAAATATGGCAATAATACTAACTAACTTAAAATAATAATTCGACCACGCAGCTGGACCGCTGACGTGAGTTGAGCAAATGACCAAAATTAAGTTTATATGCCTACGTTTTAGCGTTTCAACCAACAATTTGGAAAATAGGTCTACTCACGAAGGCGTTGAACAGCTTTTAGTGTGTACGCAATATATTAGTAGAATTTGTTTTCGCCTAGTGGCCTCGCGAGTTTTACCCACTTGGCTTCGAACCGGGTACTTTTATGGTATTTTACGTTTTGGTCTATTTTGGGGGAACCAAGCGAGCTGTAAGGTCGCGTAAAAAAACAAAATGTGCAGAATAACATCCTAAATTTATATTTTTAGAAAAAACTATAAACAAATTTATTCTCGTAGTAAAAATCTCAAAACATAGTTACTTCCGGTCAAAAAACGTACTTCCGGTTGTTGGATTTTGTTGGCTAACGAACTCGTCCGAGCCACATAGACAACCAACACGTATACCAAATTTGAACAAAATCGGATTTAAATTGCGGCCGCTAGAGTGCGAACACATATACACATGATCGGTGCTCATTTGCTACTCCCGACCTTGGGTCTCACCATAAGGGCCACTGCAATAGCTCATTTTTCCTATGGAAATTCGCTAATAACAAGAATTATAAAACAACTACAATAGAATGTTACAAAATAAAATACACATTTATAAAAATAAATAACCAATTCTTTCAGGAAATAAAATACTTATCCTAGAGAAAACGCAATATAGTGTGTATCCCCAAAACGCCTGCTTAGGGGATCCATTACAAAAATTATAAACAAAAATTTAAATTTAAAACAGAATTCAGTGCGGTTGCAGTAACAATACATTTAAATTCCCATTTCCCAAAAAAAAATAAAATCACTTCTTTTTTTACTAAAATTATATTAATATTAAGATATACAATCAAGTACCTTGAGTGCAGGATCCCTGCCATCACAACATGCCCCTTTCATCCAGATACATTTAGAACCTTCACGAAACATTAATTTATCCTAACAAATTGAAAATGGAATATAATACAGCCACAATTTCCGCTTCAAAGGGTATTACGATAGTAAAAGAAAAGTGACGCTCAAATACAAAAAGGTCAACACCAGACCAAGAAATGTATTACTCCTACAAAGCGGTTACTGCGGGATGTACAATAACTCTTCTACAACCTTGCAAACCAGCAACAAACCCCTTACACCTCTAAGAAATTTGTTCGGACTCTCCAAGCATTTAATGTCTTGAGGTAATTTGTTAAACAACCACGGAGCCAAAAAATTAAACGTTCTTATAAAGAAGGTTTTGGTAGGCTTTGGCACTCGGTGATTATT
>JAGFPH010000069.1:1213187-1230379 GCA_018207615.1 Philaenus spumarius
TACTCCTACAAAGCGGTTACTGCGGGATGTACAATAACTCTTCTACAACCTTGCAAACCAGCAACAAACCCCTTACACCTCTAAGAAATTTGTTCGGACTCTCCAAGCATTTAATGTCTTGAGGTAATTTGTTAAACAACCACGGAGCCAAAAAATTAAATGTTCTTATAAAGAAGGTTTTGGTAGGCTTTGGCACTCGGTGATTATTTTTTCTAAGTATTTTTCTATAATAAAATTGCTATCAGAGCATGGAGAATTTCCGCTTCTCAGATGGAAAATTTTCAAAACTTTATATATAAACATATTCCTCAGAGGAAAAACGCCGAGACCAAGAAAGCAAGGGTATGAAGGTTCACGTTTATATATTTTTTAAATGAGTCTAACAAAAAACTTCTGCATCACCTCAATTTGCTTTAAAGATGTCCTGAAAGTCCCCCCCCCCCCCAACACACAATCCTATAATCCAATCTACTATGCACAAGTGCAAAGTATAAGCAACGCATTGTCTGTATCGAGCAGAGGTCTCGAAGGAAGTAAAACAAACGGATGCATGAAATTAACTTTGATTTTAATTTTAATATATGATTCTTCCAATTTAATCCCTCGTCCATAATAACCCCTAAATACTTAGTGTGCTTAACTTTGAGTACTCTAGCACACAAAATACACTCCTTTCCCACGCATAAACTATCCATACATTAATACAATACCCTACTGGGTAAACAGGTATCACCTTTCAGACAAAAGTGCATATAATTAGTTTTTTTAGTGTTTAGCACTAATTTATTGTTGGCAAACCACCATTTCAGAGACAGTAAATCCAAATTAATTTTGTTATCTAGTTCAGTACACGAATCTCCTACATATACAAGAGCATTATCATCCGCAAAAGCTGTTATCCGGCCATTAAATTTGGCTGCGCAAAGGTCGTTAACATATATAATAAATAAAATTGCCCTAAGTACCGAGGCCTGTGGTACACCATGGGTAATTTCCCCCATTTGACTAAAAGTTCTATTAATTTTGACACACTGTTTTCTAGCTTTAAGGTAGCTCTGAAACCAGTCGTACACCACACCACGAATTCCACAATTAAACAATTTATACAAAAGAATCCCATGGTCTACCGTGTCAAATGCTTTCTTAATGTCAAGGAAAAGCCCGCTTACACATTTATCGTCATTTATACCTTCATTAATTATATTCATAAAACTCAATAAAGCCGACTCCGTGCTTACTCCCACTCTGAAACCAAACTGATTATCACTTAAAAATGTGTTTTGTTAAGAAAATTTAACAATTTGTCTTGTTCTTGTTCTTTAAACCTTACCAAGGTCATCCTGGCACTTAATCTCAATCGCTGGAGATCCTTCTTTCCTCAACAAGATGGTTCCACCTCGCAACCACAGATATTTATATCCACGTTCCCTCTTAGCCTGCCGGGCCTGCCCAAGTAGTCTTCTTCTTACTGGCGACAATGGCTCATTCACATACACAGGATTATCCATGTGTCGAGTTGAAAAATCACTTTTTTTCACGTCTCTTCTGTACCAGTCGCTCCTTATCTATCCGCCTCACAAATTTTGCAATTATACATCGCGGGCCTCGTTCTTCTATCTTCTTGCCAACTCTATGGCATGCGTCAATCATATTGTCTGTTATATCCATTTCTAGTGCCTTACCAAGGTTCTTAATTATCTCTATGACACATTCACCTGCTTCCTCGGGGATTCCCTGCAGTTCTCCACAATTCCTTCTGGAATATTGTTCTAGTTCTTCTACTCGAGTCTCTACCAAACACAACTTATTTCTCAAAATCACATTTTCATTCTTTAATAATTAATTCATCAATCTTTCTTACATAATCTTCAATATTTTTCATTCCTGTCTGGAGAGTGTTCGTGTTTTCTTCCAATCGCTCGTGTAAAGTTTCATAAGACTTGTTAAAGACTGCAACATTTTTCTTTTGATCACTCCTGATATCATTAAGCACAATCATTATATCTTGTAACGATAAATTAACTTTTTCCATTTTCGTATCCAATTGAATACTCTTCGTACGCTCAATACCACACAATTCACACCTTCACGCAGAACCCCGCTCGTTCAAATCGTCCAAGTCGGTTTGACTCACTTTTACACATTTTGCGTGAAAATCCATGCTGCAATACAAGACAATTTAAGTTGCTTTTTCTTAATGCCATCCAAACAAACATTACAGTTTCCAGTTGACATTTTTTAAAGCAAAAAAAACTTCAATATACATGCACCAATACACCGTCTCACCAAATACACCGCACTAAAGGACTCGTTATCTACAGTTTGGGAACACAGATAAGACAACCACAATACAATACGTCCGATCCGCTTGAACTCTGAATCATAACTGAACAATCATGTTTTAGAACAATCATACTCAGTTAAAAACCTGTAGGTCTAAATTAATTGAGGAATATTGGCAATTCTACTAGTAAATTTACAGACAAGATGTTTACAGCTTTATAATACATGAAAACAAATAAAATTATTAACTAATACTAAAGTACCATTTTATGTTGTTGGTAAATATGCAGGGTGTTAAAAAACCTTTCAGGACTTTGGATTATGATTCCTCAACAAAAAGGAAGAAAACAAATTCATATGAAGGTATGTCACAAAACGCTTAGTTTTCCGTCTATATGTCTGTATGTGTTTTTACTTAATACGTTATAGTATTTTAGAAACCTCTGAAGATATCAACTTCAAACTTGGTAGATGTATAACATCTAATAAGACACATTCTGTTATGGAATATCAAGCTTATACTTAGTAAAGTTTAAAAATGGCGGTAATTTTAAATTAATAAATCATATTATCTCAAAATCCGTAAATTTTACACAAAATTTACAAGAGACAAATAAGTTTCTAAATTATATCTCCTAATTTACGGTGCATAAATTATTAAGATTCCATGACTGTTAATTGAGGTTTAGCAATTTTATGGAAATTACTACATGCGAATTTTTGGTAATAATGGCAAAATTTCATGTTTCTAGTTCGAAAAGTTGATACTGTTCATTATTTTATAAATCACTCCTTAAAATCCTTATGCCAATGCAGCGTATTATGATGATAAATACATCGCCAGTAAATTTGTTTCAAAACTGGGGTAAACTGTGCTTCTCGGCTCGTCTGCTTGACTAATGTCCAACTATTATTATTTATTAATGTCGGCATTTTAGATTCTTACTGTTTTATACCACAAAAGGAACAATTAAGAATATTTTTCTTGAGCTTGGAATTACAATATTTTATGTTCTAACCGAAAAGGCCTACAATATGTAAATAAATAATTGTTATATTATAATTTAACTTGTGGAATTTATCAGAATCATTTCCTTAAACTGTATTATAAACGGTAAAAGTAATTTAAATGCTTTTTAATTTTTCATAGAGATAACAAATGTAACATTGTTAAGTAGTTTTCATTGGTTTATATCGTGTGTTACAACTTTTTTTAGAAAAACTTGTTGGAGAAACACGTGTGCGTTGTATGAACATTTCATCAAAAGTGAACAGTTTTTCATCTGATGCCTATTTCGAAGAAGTTGTTGCTTTATTAATTATTTTTTTAGAATTTAAAAGAAGTCATAAATTCTTCGAAATTGTAACTGTAATGAATAACAGTAATGAACAGAATTTAAACACATTAACAAAGATACAATCATAAAATCACGAAAACAATATCACTTTCAAAATAACCGACTAAAAATGGCTTGAAATCGTACTTTAATAAAACAGACATGTAAACTATACTCTGAATTAAAGATAGATATACTAAATCGATGTGGAACATCCATAACGAATTTACAATCAGTGATAAACTCAAACGACAGAAACAACGATTACCAGTCGTTAGGCTTGTACAAAATGCAAGTTCAAGTTTAATATTGAACATGATCTGTAAACGCGTCCTACCAGATTCAATTTCAAGTTCTTTTTTTAAAAAAAAACCTTTTCCTTAAAAAGTTATATCATTTTACTCTGTTTAATTTTAATAATATTATTTTTTTATTAGTGTTATTTTTCAATTCTGTAAAGTCCCAAATCTACTGACTTTCATATTTTTTAAATAACGCAAATTAAAAATCAAACGTTTCAAGTAAAGAAGGTTTTGTTAGGAATAATTAGGTATATGGATAGATTAATTATATGTCAAATATAATATATTAGTTAGTTAAAGAATTTTTAATTTAAGATCATTAAAAAAAGACAGAACAGTGACATAAATTATGAAGGTATGATTGCGACATGATACAGGAACTGTGGAAATGCATGAATTGGCACACTCAACATGTAGGTCAGTTAAGTAGGCTGGAGTTTGCTCTTTAAACTTGCCCCTGACCTAGAAATGGGGCCAGTGCATTGGGAGACGGGCGGAGGTTCTGTTGGTTGAACTGGTCAGTACCAATTGAGAGACGACGAAAGTTGCCAGGTCTATGTGCAGCCATCATTATCGGCCACTGGAAAACATTCTTCGGAACTCGAAGACGTTAGGAAGACTTTTGGTGAAATCTGCATGAACTCCTGAGAGCTACAGAGAGGGTGAGCAAGCAGGTTACATAGATATTCTATAAGTCACATTGGGGTCTCTTAACAAAGGCCAGGGTTTATGCACTGTAATAAAGAACTGATATTTAGAATGGTCTTTATTTTAGTTAACGATCAATAAAGTAGTGTCAGTAGTGATAAGACAATTAAGAATTAAGATCCAAATGAAAAATTATAAAATACTTCTGAGCAATTAAAAGTGTACTACCACTGAACCGCATAGAGATTTAATTATCAATTGTAATACAACTGAGTAGAGTGCAGTCAAATCGAACGACAGTAACTATTCCTGAACATACATGATTGTGTTGGTGTTTTAACTGCTATATGAGTGCGTTTAGCAGTTGTAGATGTATCAACTTTTGATCTACCAAGTTTTGTTGTCATGTAGCAGTTGGTCGTGTTATTTTTATGTTCATAGGAATGACAAAATGAAAAGGGGTTTTCTTACCCTTAAACCATTAAAGAATATCTTCCTCACATGTTCTTCACACCTTATGCGAAAGCACACGTTTGTATCTTGATCTTGAAGTAGCGATTGGAAATGCTCAAAATAAACTTTAATACCACAAAGTCACTTAAGTTTATTTGTTGACTTTTTAATGTGTATTCACCACATACTTAACAGAAATTACACAGGCGGGAGAAATTACACAGCTTCTACAAGCCATATTCCAAAAATAAAATAACCGTAAAATAAAATAATCACAGTATTATTTAAATGCTGAATATAGACTGAGTGTGGAATTAGATGGAATATACTGAACTTATTTAGCTTGTTGAATCATGATCTAATACAACAGCTGATTGTTTATATTTACTCCTAGTATCCCAGATAACAAGTCTAAATATGCTCAACCTCATCAGTAATAAACTCATTATCAACTTTTAACCAGTTTCCAGACCATCATGCGACTTTAGTATTAACGCTATAACTACTTTATCCCCCACCCGCTACTCTACCCCTACTCTTTTCAACCACTTACATTTTTTACCACCTTTATTCCCAGCTTCAGCTATAATTGATGGAATTATTATGAATAGTCATAGTTTTAAGGTCTTTTTAAAAATATAAAAAGAATGAAACATTTTAAGTTGTTTATGAGTTTTACGCAAAATACAAAGAAAACCTTGAGTAGGCGTACTGTAAACAAAATTAGGTAATGGAATGTTGTTGGTATTTTTTTCGTTTTCCCAAAATGAAATCTATAAGACAATTTATAAAAGTTCTGTGCAGTTTTTTACTTACAGATATAATTCAACATACTGTATAATGTGACAGGAAGATAAACTTTTGTGAAAATAAAACTTTCATAGTTTTCACGCTATTAGTACTTGATTTCCTTCTAACCTGTATCTTATAAAATTGTTTAACAATAATAAAGGTCCAATTATTACTACAAGTATTATGTACCAAAGAATTACAATTTTGTATTTTGTTACAACAAATAATAATTCTGGAACGATTTTTTCAAACAACGTAAATTTATTAAAATAGGATAAACGTGATAGGTAATAAAGTATTGGCACCCCCTTGCATTGTATCAGACACTCTCATCCCTTCGAATAGAAAACACTTCGTTATTAATACAGAATGTGATAGTTAAAACCCTGTAACATATTTTATGTCTTAATAAATGGTTTTATTTCTATTAATATAATTAAAACAATATCGTTTGTTTGAAGTCATCATGTATTAATTATTGATGGATATTCAATTTTATTATTAGTTATTGGGACATTTACCATGATTTGTGTGTTACAAATCAATACACAACGTTTCAGGAATATAAATCATCTGCAGTTATCAACTGACTAACAACTAAGGGAACATAAACCTAGTGATCTAAGCCTAAGTAAAGCTAAAATATACCACTAACCTTAACCATCTACATCTCAGTGCTGAAACTGAAAAGTAAAAAAACCACAATAATACAGACACACACCTGAAGGCAAACTACGTGTTTACAGGCCGGAGTCAGACAAACAATTGGCCGAGTGCCTAGTGCAGAGTGGCAGCCATCTAGGGGAGTTTTTTTATTTTTTTTTATTTTTGACTTCTCAGTTTCAACTCTTAGATGTTCTATGTACTGTAGATGGTTAAGGCTAGTGGTGTATTTTAGCATTATTCTTTTTCTTTACATAGGCATCTCTAGGTTTATGTTCCCCTAGTTGTTAGTCAATTGTTAATGGGAGTTGATTTATATTCCCAAATCGTTGTGTATTCATTTTTGACACGCAAATGTTGGCAAAAGTTCGAATAACTAATAATAAATAAAACACATAATACAGAAATAAACCTATAATAATATTACGTAACAGAATAAAAATGCATTAAAGAAGAATATATACTGATGATAGACGAAGAATTATTTTGCTCAGTTATATTTAGCAAAATTGCATTAATAAAAACGAAACGTTTATTTAATATTGTAAAAATTAATGTGAAATATCATCACAGACAATATTTTTAAAATAATTATGTATTATCTTAAACACTAGATTCAATCGATAGTGTTTTATGTTACTAAATAATAATTACACAATAGTAAAACTCTTAAACACTAACAAATTAAAGGGAAGGGGAAAATATCACGGAGTAATGTTGAAAACAGCACATTTGATTTGTGTGAAACAATTGCAGTTCCGTTAAAGCTTTAGCCATCCATTGGCACTTGATCATAACAATTGGCATTACGTTAATACGGACCAACACTATGTTACTAATATCAATATATAAAAGAATCTTTGGCAATATTCAATAATAGCAGATTTTACAACAATTAATAGTAGTAAAAAACTCTTTTGCTCGGTTTCTATTTATTCATATAAAAACTAATATAGTGTTTTAATATGCATGAAAGCAAAACCATTATTAGTGAAGCGTTAAATTAAGCGTTGAACGAATACCTAAAACATCAAATGAGGTTCAAATGTACTATATTGCAAAAATTTACAGTCTAAAAGCTGAAATGTTTAGACAAACTTACATTTCATGACTTTTAATTAAACTTATATTTTAAAAGCCTACTTTAATTTATGTTTTTTCTAACCCATAGAATACAAGTTATGGCAAATTTTATAGCTAGTTGAATATATACATAAATTTTCAAATGTAGTCAATTTTGAGTGCTTAATTGTGCATAAATTCAAAATTGTATTGCAACATGTGGAAGTTTTATTTGGTTGCACAATCCACAAAAATATGATCCGTGATGTATTTATGATCCGAAATGTCATAGCATTGATGGCGAATAACATTTTAATACAGTTTATTTGACTGTCCTATAAGGTGACAAAATATTCTTAAAATTCTTTATAATTGTAAGTTATCAGCCACATTTTTAGAGCGTATTCTGGCTTCTAGATGTATTAATACAGTTTAAGATACTTCTAAAGATAAACTAGATTTCATAACACTGTTGCAACTGTATCAGTTGTAATCAGCGTTAAAAGACGAGTGTTACAAATTTAACTTATAACTTTTAAATACCCAACGGCTGTATTAATCTTCTTACTTCATTTCGTCTTTACCATAACGTTAAATAAAGATTTGGTATTGTTATTTAGTAAATTTTGTTAACAAATATTACATTCTAGGTAGTAAAATTTCATGTGGAAGGTAATCCCGCTAAACAAATAAAGGCCCTTTTACGATGTAATAAATTATGGCTAGTATTTTTACGTGAGCTTATAGACACGGGTTATAAACAGATAAAGTCCTAATCTCAGCTGCCAAACCTAAGCAGTTAACTAACAGCATTAATTCACAGAATAAAAATACGTTAAACAAGAACTCATAAGTCAAAATGTTATTACATCTAATTACAAGTACCAAAGTTGTATTAAAATAAAACTTAAAACATTAATTTAATTATTCAAAAATATGAAATAAATTGTGTTGTTAAAATTTAAGATGCATTTTTGTTTTTTGTATTGAAGACACGATTCAATTCAATGTGACTTACTTATGACTAGGAGACACCCTGCGTGCTCCGCATGCAAACCCCGTTGGAACCTTCTATACACATATGTTATCTTTTCTTTATAATAAAGGTGTGAGATTAATAATAACCTTAAATCATATATGGTAAATAATGTTCAATGTAAAAATCAAATTATTCGTAAATATTATGACAGCGAACCGAATGTGATCGCATATTTATGTGTGAAACAGGCCTTATGTTGTAAGTAAATAACAGCTATATTCTTCGTACTTAATACCAGCAAGTGGAGTTATTAAGGCTCTGAAATCATTATTAGCAGTGTATTTCGATTAGCGGAACCTTTCTCCTAAGTTTAAAACTCTACAGTTTTATTTTAAGTTTTAATGTTACTGCTTTGCCACCATCTATCACGGATTGAGGAGTTTATGGTCGTACTTTGACAGGATAAAAGGACAAATTAAAAACAAAACAAACTTTACGAATACGCAAATTCATATTTTAGATTTATACGTTGAGCTAACTGATATCCTACTCTTCAGCTGCAAATGAGTTAAACGTAAACTATTATAAATATTCTACAACCTACGGCATAAGTCAGGCCAACACCCAAAAGGAAAAAATATGTTATACATCATGATGTACTAAAAAGTAGCAGATTCATTGAGTCTTTATTAGCTTTCCAGAAGACGATGTTTATCAGTCAGATCTCTGGAAATCGATGCTTCAGATTGCCGAAGTTTTGAAACAGACATGGCATGCATTACTCACACACAGTTCCTAAGACACATCGTTCCAGGCGATTATTGTTTTGTTGCAGGAGAAATGGCAAATCAGGCGATCACTAGAGAAATGGCAAATCTCTTTGATCCCGAAGTCAAATGCAATATACTCGTTTACTGTAAGTGATTAAATGTCATGTTCACATAATACTGAACCCTTTGCTTTCATACTTGAGATGTTTCTGGTGAAGTAAAACGTCTTTAGTGACATTTCCTGGAGGTTGAAAACGATAATTAAAAAAAATAGATGTTCGGTCGGATAAGTAGGCCTATTTGTGTTGTTTGGGTTTGTTGATTAAAATGTGCTTTTTTTATAACTATAATAATAATAATCTTTATTTATTGAGGCGAAGTTAGGACCATTGGGTCCTCTCTTCCACTTAACCTCGAATTACAAAATATATAAAAATTCACATTACAAACAAAAATTTATAAACAAACTTAAACTATAAATAATGATTACTTCTAAAACATAATGTACAAAAACTGAGAACTAAGAATATAAAAATGTATCCCCTAACTAAAATATAACTAAAAGTAAATTATGTTACACTATAATATATAAACATATACAAAAACTCACTTACACTCTCAAACATACACGCATTAAAGAACACGCCTCAAAACCTGCCCGAGCGCCCGAACCTACCCTATACTATCGCAGAACCAACAACCCAAAGCCTTCTTGAACTGAACGCTGTCATTGATGCATTTAAAACTCTGTGGTAATTTATTTGATAGCCTACATACTGTTACAGTGAATTATTTATTAAATATCTCAGTTCTGTACCTGGTTATAGGTAGGGGAGAGTGGGGTAAGACCGGGTGGTGGGGTGAGACCGGGTACCTTAAATTTGAACAAACTTGTTGTGTTTTCTACCGGACAGTGATGGAACTACATTCTACAAGACAAGGTAAAGGAGCGGCCAATACGGCATCTTCGTAGCACCGATCAGACAGCGTCAGCATTTGTAAATTTGTTTTTTAATACTTTCTCTCCAATGTTTACTGATTTTCTAACTAGTTTTGTTCAAGCACTTTAAGAGTTAGGATAAAATTAAAAAAATCCCCATAATTACATGTTAAATCGGTTATTATTCTGTATAAAAAATTGTTGAAAAGGTTTTGTATTTTTTAAATAATATTCTGTTTGCATTACCTCTACACTCGGGGTAAGACCGGGTACTGCCTACGGGGCAAGACCAGGTAGTACCCGGTCTTACCCCACAACAATTCTCAATGGCCTAATGTCGGCTAGTTAAGTGTCCCGGGAGTGGTGTCACTATTCATCAGGTTGTTAAACTCTTCGGTGCAGCATTTCTCCGAGCAGGGAATATGCGGACTGCGGTAAATTGTTTTAAATACACAGGGATTTATCCTTTAACAATACAGAAATGAAAAAACTACACGCGCCATCAAAAACTACAGACAGTCTAATATCAAAAGATAACCTAGCTTCAAATTAACAGGAAAGTTTTTCTACTTCGCAACTTGAAACTTGAAAAAGCTAGAAATCTGGAGTCCGGTCTGGACCACGAACTTCTCAATATAGATAAACCTACAGAGGATGAAAATATTCCTGAACCAAAAGAAACCTGCTGCTCAAAGAATTCGGGAGTTAAGCCATTAAATAATGTAATAATTGGATCTTCGTCTTTTGCTGTTTCCCCTAGAGACGTAATGCCAACACCTCATGTCAAAAGGAAGAAGATTGAAAAAGTCGATAAAATAAAAGGAAAAACAGTCATTTTAGCAACATCACCATATAAACATGAACTAAAAGTTTTAATAGAAGGAAAAATTAATGAAGAAGAGCAAACATTTTCAAGAAAGAAAACACTTTTTGTAGAAGAATTTAAAACAAAAACATGAGAAAAACAATAAAATGATTCAGAAAAAATGTAAATAAAAGCCTAAGACTGGAACCAAATATGAAGATTATTCTGATAAATCAGATCTGGAAACTAAATCTGTTACCACCTGCAATGCAATGATTTATACTCCAACTCCA
The DNA here is from genome assembly GCA_018207615.1 of Philaenus spumarius. Classification (NCBI taxonomy): domain Eukaryota; kingdom Metazoa; phylum Arthropoda; class Insecta; order Hemiptera; family Aphrophoridae; genus Philaenus; species Philaenus spumarius. The sequence goes on from JAGFPH010000069.1 coordinate 1,224,515, forward strand.
AAGATGTGAGCTAGTCATGTCTGATTTTTGTTCTTAAATGTTGTATATAAATAAGTAAATAAATCATGTTATTTGTTTTTTATAAACAAATATATTATTTTAGATTTTTTCATAATATTAACATGGGCACCCGGTCTTACCCCACCAGTGGGGTAAGACCGGGTGATTTGCCTTTTTTCACAAAATTTATTATAATAAATGTATTATTGTAGATTAACAATTTTAACGAACATATTATTACAGCCATATAGTTCGTGGGTATTTATAGTAAAGTTGGATTTTATATGATGAATAGTTTAGCTTCAGTAAGCCGCCAAGTGTTAGCTACCCGGTCTTACCCCACTTTCCCCTAATAATGAAGCTCCTCGTCGTGTGTCGGTAGCATTTACATTTGAGCGAAAGACAAACCTTTCTGCGAGATTGCGAGGCAATCCAGTGAACAGAATAACGTGCAATAACAACAAAATGTGATAATTATTTAGAAAAAAATTAATTTTAGAATTTTAATTTGTTAATAATATTTCAACAAAAATTAGTTAGATGCTTTTTGATTATGACTATAAGGCAATTCAAAAATTTAAAGTGCGACAATCTGTGGGACAGGAAAATCTGTTATGCGAGAAGGACCTGTCTATCTGTTGTCCTTTTATCAGCTGCAGAATTTTATATTATACAAGATCTCCAGTCAATAAAGTGTGTGTTCTATGGTTATTGTTGAAGGTGAGATCAGATTTTTGAAGTTCATTAATGTTGTCTTTGGTTTCGTCACGAAATATGCCCTACGGATGTAGCCTACGTAATACGTATGAAGGAGATCGTCGAAGTGCCAAGCTGAGCGGGGCCATGAGTCTGAAGTTTAGAAGTATTTTCAAATATGATGTTTTCTAAGCGTCGTCTTGAGCGAAAGTGAACCCTGACTCTAACCAAATAAGAAAGTTAAAACCTTCTGCTCCATTAAAAGTTTCTGTTTTATTTTAAGACTAGAGGACTCCGCCCCCTGCTAGCTTCGCTCGCCAACTCCCGCGGTAACTCTCGTCGAAACAAATGCAAACCGGTTATTTTATATAAATATGCCTTACTATTAAATTATAATAGTCTTATTTATTTTAACTATAATTAACATGGTGGGTTCTTATTTTTAAATTACTTAATTTATTAAGGGTTTATTCTCTAGCTTTAAGGAAAGTATAACAATCAACATTTTTACTACATGTTCACCCCGTAGCAGCAGGCGACCAAATTTCAAACTATGATATTGTTTTAATGTATGTTGTAAGAATGAATTTCCAGTTTAACAACTTTAATAAAATAAAATATAATAATTAATTTTTATTGATTTAGGGGTCATCATATTTTAACCCCTTAGCAGCATGCCTCAAAATGCAAATCAGTTTACTTTTTCTATGTATCTTGTAAGAAATAAATGTACCAAATTTAGAGCTCTAGCTTTAAGGAAAATATAACATTTAATATTTATTGTTTTAGGGGTAGTTTTAATCCTTAAATCAAAATTAATTCTATCTTGTGTTACTTAAGGATAGTGTTGATTTTTATTAGTAAAGCTATTTTTTTCAATCGGTTCAGTAGTTCCAGAGATTACCCACTATTTACAAACAAATAAACAATCAAATTTTGCCTCTTTGTCATATTATTAACAATTACGCCAAAGCTAAGTTGGTAAATAATACGAAATGTTAAAATCAAATTATTTCGTATATTTTATAACAGCAGTTATAATAAAGATTTAAAAAACCAGCAAAGCTCAGGTCTACACTGTAATAAAAACCTAACCCAAAAGTTTGAAATTTAAATAATATCTTCAAAGTTTGAAATCACCTGTTAATGACAATATTGGAGACAAACAAGCTATGTTATATGTCATTTAATTCAATTGGTTGCTATCGAAATAAATGTAAATGCATGTGATGATTCATCAGTCTGGGCCTAACCTAATATTTTGTCCTACTAAATTTACAAATATTGAAATAAAAAAGATGTTTATAAAAATAAATTATAGCCTATGTTACTCAGGGATAGTGTAGCTTTTTGTTACTAAAACTACTGTTTCAATCGGTTAAGTAGTTGCAGAGATTTCACCTACATATAAACAAACAAATTTTAACTCTTTATAATATTAGTATAGATAAACGGCCAAATTAAATTAATATTTGTATTTATCTCAAATGGAAATGTTTCTGACACAACACAAATTAACATTTCATTCATACAAATGTAATATTTATTATCTGTTAAATGTCAGTGTTTTTACATTGCAAGCTTTAAAAGTGTATAAGTACATTATGTGTCTCAGATAGAACCACTTTTTTGTAAACGACGCATTCACAGGTTTTCGTGATACTTATTTGGTTCCCTTATTCTAATATCTAATCTTCAAAATATTTAAAATTATCATTTATTAAAGTGCTAGAAAAACAAGGGTTATCAAGAGCCTAAAAATGTATTTTTCTAAGTAAAAAAAGTAGCAAAATCGTTTACAGCATGTATTATTTGTTGAGATAGGACGGTCGTGATATATCTAGGTAATAAAGTATTGGCAACCCTTTTAATGTAGTAGACACTTTCACCCCTTCACAAAGTATACACGGAGTTATTAATACTGAATGTGACAAGCAAAACTTCTTCAACATTATATATATTGTTTGTTATACTTTCTTTAAAGCTAGATAGCTAAAATTTGGTACATTTATTTCTTGAAAAACACATATAAAAAGTAAAATAGTTTTACATTTTGTTACGTGCTGCTATGGGGTAATAATATGATAACAACCCCTAAAAACAATAAATATAATTGGTATTCTTTACTTAAAGCTATAGAGCTGAAAACTACCAGTCTGTAGATTTAGCGATCGAAAAAGAAGACGCTCTTCACTCTGAATTCTTTATTTTTAATTCATTCAGCTTACATACCGTGACCAAGACAATTAAGTGGGCAGCCAGTTAACAATAAATACCAAACTAATTGAAAATACGGGTAATTCACTGTCGTGAAATAAAAGATGAAAGAAAATGAAATATTACAATTAATAATTACGTAACATAGTGATTCAAAACATTTCCCGTATCGTAGCACGGGTATTCAGCTAGTATACTTATATATTCTAACAATTAATATACAATCAAAAGCACGGACAATAAATACGAATGAGTAACTTACTTTAAAAGTTGTCATCTGATGAAGAACTAACTATTGTCGGTTTACAGTTTAGTTGATAGCATTGGCCTTATGGAGGCTTGCCGCGCTACTACCTGACCTAACTACTTCGGTTCCTATTCACTACCACATTGAATTGTGAATATCCTTGTCTCAGTGTTTAGTTCAAGATCCAAATTTCTTCATTTCAGTAACGTACCTCATGTCTAAGTAAACCCCATTATGAAGTCTAAACTACAAAAACTAACGTTACATTAGTTTTATTCTAACGTGTATTGCTGTGCCATTCCAATTCTAACAAATTGTTAAAATTGTTTTCTGAAAGGAAATATATTCTCCCAAATAAAATAATATACTCTCCAAATAATTTCTACAGAACAAACCATCAGAATTTAGGTCATGATAGATAGTACAGCCCCAATAATGCTCTGATGTTTTCTGTAAACTAAAGTTAGTGCTTATTTTTCTCAATCCTTAATAAATTTTAATAAAAAAAATTTAATTTACAGATTTTTCCTAAAGTTTTTATATTATTATTCAGTTATTGCTGTACATAAGTCAATCATTTACTTTCCTAAAAAAAAAAAAAACAGCCCTTCCGTCAAATAAATGTAAATAAAACAACTATTTTAATTATTTTTGAAAATATAAATATCAGTAAAAAACAATATCAAGGGAAACACATTTCCTAATAAGTAGTTTAAATGAGTTTTATAAAGTTGATGTTTTCATGCGGACTACTAGCGTAATATCTTCGTTTCAATAGGCATTGTCCATGCTATCAACTAAACTGTAAACGGACTATAGTGACGCTTGTTGACGGTTCATCGCACACTACTGGAACATTCCTGCAGTCCGGACACTGTTGGACTGTCGCAAAACGCCGTGTTTGTACAAGAAATTTTGCAATGTAAGTTAATTTTCATTCCGGATTAAAAAACAATTGTGGTTCACGTCAACGTTAAACTACTAGTACGGGAGGTAGCACTGCATTTGAACGAGTCATTTCATACCAGTTGAAAATCATAGCAATAATAGTTTTCCCTTAAGGCGATCCGCCACCTTACTCATACGTTTTCTGTATTTTTAGGAATTAACCTTTGAAATTATTCTTTTACTGTGTAGTACAACTAAAAAGAATGATTTGGGGTGAACAATTTTTCCCCCGCTCTTTTATGTATTTTTAGTCTAAAAATTTTTAATTTTTTTGTCGATTTTGAATTTTTTTAAATTTTGAAATACCCAAAAATCTTCTAAACATACCCAAGATAATACATAATAATCCTTAATAGATAAGAGATCTAAGCGTCAGCTACTCCAGTAGTAGTGGAGCTAATGGTGAGAGCATGTGAAAGTTGTCAAAACAGTTTTTGCTCCAAGTGATTTTATCCGTACCAAAATTTATCGGATAATTATTTTGTAGATCATTTACAACCAAAAAATAAAAATCAGCTGTATATTATGTAAGAGGTGATTATACGTCGGTCACGCATAGGAACATGACAGAAATTTTTTAAATAAAGTAATTTCATACCTTATAAAGTTTATAAAGCTGAATTTTGATACATTTTAAATAATAAAGAAAATCATCAGCTGTTTGTATACCGATGAAAAGTCCGTCAGTCAGCGCCATAAACATGATGAGCGCGCAGCATGTTGACTCACTTTGGCTAATGAAATGACGATCTTTACACCCACAAACATTCAGCTGACGGCAGTTTTTAATTTTTTTAACAATAAAATTACTCTATGTAATAATTTTAATCAGTATTATATTAATTTAACATAAGTACTGTAATGCCACTTTATGCTATGAATGGCGATGTTTTAATAGATTTTCAAAATAATTAAGTTCGTACCGCTTTTAAATTATATTATTATATACTGTAAAACTAAACTTTCTTCCCATTTGCGAAGGTTCCCCTAATCTGACTTACCCCTCTATAAGATCTTTTTTGTGAGGCTCCAATTATAATTGAACTACTAGTTTGGTTACTAGCGAGACAAACTCATACAACCAAATGATAAATACTCTTATCTGATGCATAAAATTTGACTAGTTAATTTAGTTTCTGTTGTGCTGTTGATATATAAAGTACCCAAAATATCTGCGGAAACAAAACCATTTTGTATAGTTTGTTTTAAATGAAATGAACCGCTTCATTCGTTCAACGCAGGTTATCTGGAAAAATGTAAAAATATTCTAGAAATACGGCAAAAATATAATTTATTCATCCATAAAAGACTCTAAACGGCGAGGGGAAATAAATAATTTTCAGAAATATCATTTAAATTTTTAACGACTATTTACTGCTTTATCATCAAATTATTGTTCAAGTGTTCGTTCTGAGACATCATCTTATGAATCCAGGTAAGGTAATTTATATCTTAATCATAGTTATCTATTACTTATTAAATATTGTTAATAAATCGATAAACTGAATATAAGCGAAGTATAACTTCCTTCTTTACAATAATACGTTTTTGAAATAAGAGAAAACTATGAAATAAGTATTAATAATTATGTTAAATAAATATAATACTGACAATGAAACTTCTAGTAATTTTATTTTTTTTTTAAATTTAAATCGCCGTGATCTGAATGTTAGTGGGTGTAAAGATCGTCAGTTCACTAGTCAAAGTGACTTGCAACGATCAGATGTACTGAACGCAAAGTATGTTAATGACGCTGA
>JAGFPH010000069.1:1230779-1252870 GCA_018207615.1 Philaenus spumarius
TTACTAAAATCATAATTTCAGATCTTTTATTATTATGACAATAGTGCTTTTATTATTTAAGATCTATATATATAAAAGCCAAATACCACTCACTGACTGAACACTTAAATAGAATACAATTACGTTAAAAAGACTGAAAATACCAATCACCACGGGCAACGCCGTACGGGTCAGCTAGTTCATCTATATAGCTGATTTTTACTTTTTGGTTTGGTTGACAGTTTTCTCAAAAACTATCACATAAATTTGGCATGGTATAAAAACACTCGGAGCAAAAAAATTGTTTACAACTTTTACATGCTGTCATTTTGAGTTCTATCGCGAGTGCGGCAACTGACGCTCATTTTTCTTAATATTGACTATTAGTAAACTGCTAGAAACTCAATTTATTCGGTATAAATTCCTAGAAAAAATGCAATGTTACCTCCCGTACTATACAGTTATAGCACAAAATAGTATTGTAACTACTGCAAGACGCCATGACAACTGATTACAAAAGTCCGAATCTGACCTCCACTTTTAACAAACCTACCTTATCTTGTTTACTGTTAAAGCTCTTCAAACATGTTTATTTGTCCACTAGCGATAAGGGTTATTGTTTACTATTAGGCCTACTTCCTTTGCTTGACACATACTGGGACTACACACTCTAAGTTACAATTTCAGGCAATTTTGTTTCTTTCATTTTTTTACGGTGAACTTATTTTTTTGGTATTTTATTCATGTTAATTCATAGTTAGAACACATAAATACGAAAAATTTATCAATACAATCTGCTTCTGACAAAATAATAGTAAACAATTACCTCCCCCTATTATAAAGTTACCGCAAAATCTGTCATGTGATCTTGGAAAACCTGTTGTTTTTTTACTACTGCTTTACTCATTTGTTTTATAATTACTTAAATATCATCAAGTAAATAAAATAAAACTCGTCCAATACCAATGTAAAGAAAATACTTTTACATTAGGAAGTTTGAGTCAAGTAAGAAGAACTGTTAAAGCTTTAGTTTATTACAAATGATATATTTTATTATGTTTATTATACAAGGTGATTTAGGAAGAAACGTGTTCAGAACGTGTTCTACAAGTGAAAATAAAGAAAAGAGTTCATATAAACACAGATTCGGATATGCGTCGTTTTCCAGTAACTTTTTATTTTATTATTTTTTTAATAAGGTATTTAGTATCTTTTAATGTAGGAAATATATTAAACGCATTTTTAGTAACATATTTTGTATGACTTATTTTATCGATGTACCCATGTGCAAAAATACATAACGTGTATTCATATAGTTTTAAAAAGGCGGCCGTTTAAAATGTTTAATGTAAAATATTTTGAAAACGGCTAAATTTACAAAAAAAAAGAAAAGAAAAAAAATATGGAACCAAAAACATGTATCTTTTAATAACAAACAAAACTTTTTTTTTCCCGTAGCTCAAAAGATAACCGGCTGCAAACTCAAAAATTGATTTCTTGGTATTGTCTATAATGCTATGGTAATAGTACAGAACGAAACACGTCCTGAAAGTTTCTCCGTTTATTTTTGAATCACAATGTATATTATGCTTTCCCATTGGAAATTGTTTAGCTGATATAAGTGTTTATTTTAATAGTCTATAAGTTCTTCTACAAACAAGTGAATAAGTTATAAGGACTGAGAAATATAGGAACATGAAACGTAAATAGTAATCACTTATTGATAAATAAAAGATTTTAAAATTATTTTCATAAATAGTTCTTAATTTTCCCTATTCAATTTTTCATTCATCTTAAATACACTTTTCTTTAAACTTTTCATCCGTTCAAAAACTGGACCAATTATTGTTCGCCAATAATCATTACTGTTTCCTTTAGCCTATCACCTGTCTCAGAATCATAGCATTTATTCGTTTTAAAGCCCTCGTCTGAAAGATTTTTTATAAATCTCTCAACCATTATTTTAAGACAACTTCAATCTTCCAGACCCGTATTATAGTCATATCTGGGTCATCTGTATTTTCCCTACAGAGATATAATAGCGTATTTGATGAACTAGAATCCTGGAGACATCCCTGTAACTTTTGAGTGAGTAATTGAAAAAAAAAAAAAAACTCAGGTAATGTTTACTAGATATAAAGATGTACTTTTTTACGCATAAGACAACGTTGTTACCATTGCTAATACCCCAGTCATGTGACCATTGTTAATACCTTTAAAATTAATGGTCAAATAATATTGGTTTGCGCATACATACAAATTTTGCGCTGCCTCCAATATTTCCAATTTTTGAAACGGGATCAATGTTTTCCATACATAAAATAAACGGTATCAGTTAACTGACACAAACTTTCTCCCAACTTACTGTAGTCAAAATAATATTGTTTTTAATCATTTTATTTTTTACTACTTTTTAGAACAAAATCAAAAAATAATATTCTACCTACGTCAATCGTATAAAAAAATTATTGTCCCAGGCGGTATTCGATCGCGCAACCTTTGAATTACTGGCCGTGCTCGCTACCGTGGTGCTACCCCGTGCGGCCGCCGCCGCGATGCTAGATTGACAACACAAACTTGTTTATTTTTAAACATTTCCCCATAATTATAAAACGCCGAAGTTTTGATAAAATCGGGTGGTGTCATTTTGTTTGGCATCTTAAGCACTATAAATACTGAAAATTTGATCAAAATCGTTAGAGCCGTTTTTGAGAAATTTGCATTTTTGTCGTTTCTTATGGGTTTTTAGGGGTAAATTACCCTTAAAAATTAAAAATTCCAAAAAATGAAAAAAAAAAACGCCTGGAGATATTAGGGTTTAGTAACTACATACCAAATTTCATGAAAATCGGACCAATAGTGCCCTCTCTGGTCGTGTATACATACAGACAGACTGACAGACAGACACCACTCTAAAAACACTTTTTTGGGGTAAGGGAGCACCAAAACAAAAAATTCCACTAAAAATATTTTTGGGTTCAGGGAGCACCAACACAGATAATTGCACTAAAAATTTTTTTTGGGTTCTGGGAGCACCAAAACAGATAATTCAACTGAAAATTCAAATTCGAACATTTTTAAGAAAACAATACTTTCTCCATATACTACGTATATTCAAAATAGTCACTAATATAAACTATTTTCAAACAATTTAAATCATATGAAAAGAACACTAGAAAGAGTTGTTTGACAAAATCTTAAATTTGAAAAAAATAATAAAATCGTTTTTACAAATAATAGCTTTGTTAACAAATATGATTAGTACATAACCAGAGTTTCCTTTTCAAACATAAAACTGAAATTTAAATTGTTTTTATAATATTTTAGTCGACTCTTTTTCTTGTGAACTTGTTTTCATAATTAAGGTGATTTAACTACAATACGTCACTTCGAAGGATATTTTAGTTGTGTGTTCAGTAGCATTGCCATCTACAAATTTTTAAAATGTTGCTGAGCAATAATGAACTGAAACATTTGAATACTATAAAATATGATGTTTAGGCATATCAGTATTCTAAATAAATACATGTAAATACTACAGGCACTGACATTCTAAATTAAACAAACATGAATATTTTTGTACTTCTAACCTCCAGGTAACAGTGCATAGTAATTATAAAAATGTATTACCTCATTAGGTCCGTCACAATCCTTATTTCTTGTGGTTTTCATATACTACTGGTAGGACATCCGTGGTGTCACCGTCAGATCACTTAAACACAGTCACATTATTAAATATACACAACTCATACACAAAACAAAACACACATCAGTGTATACCTGACTCTCAAAAATAACACATGTCCATATTAATGTGAAAACTTGTTAAAAGTGTATTGTATGTGTTGTAAATATTTAACGTGACTGTGTTTAAACGATCTGACGATGAAACTATTAATCTAGAAAAACTATAATAAATAAGAATTGTGACGGACCTATAAGGTAATAAACTTTTTTAAACAAACATATATAAGGATTAATAAACATTTAGGTTGACGAGTGAGAAGGAGATATTTAAAAATTATAATAACAATACACTAATTCTCACACACATACGTTTAACGATGAAACGCGTTTTCAACGACAAAGTCGTCATCCTCAGTTATACAAGACCTACAACTAAAAACTTGTAACTTATAACTAAAAACTTATGAAAACAGTTATAAGTTTTTAGTTGTAGCTCATGTATCACTGAGGATGACGTCTTTGTCGTTGAAAACGCGTTTCATCATTTAACGTACGTGTGTGATAATTAGTGTATTGTTATTATTTTTCAATATATAAAGATATTTATTATACATTTGACAACTACTCTTTCTTTCAAATATTCTTAAATGTTATATTAGGAAATGAAATTGTCCAACCTTTTTAAAACTGGAAAAATAAATGTATTGGTTTTAAGGAATAAAGTTGTGTAGTTTTTAATTTGTAGGTAATTCCCGATCCAGTAACTAACTTTATTTGATGTTGGTATTCAAATGTAAAATATTGTGTGAACATATTACGGCACTCATAAGACAACTTCTATGTCGATTTTCGAATCAACAATCTCTTTTTCGTATGACAGTTTAGTTTGTTTATATATCATTATATATTTATATGTGAGTATATAACTATATAAATAAACATTTTAAAGTTTGTTTGTTCAAAATCTCAAATCTATGAAAGTTCTTCACCGATTACTTTTAAATGTATACACAACATTACATTAGAATTCAAGCAGGTATTCACATAACACAAAGCAGTGTACCTGAACAAAAAGTATATTAAATATTTAACAAAAATTTGAACGCCATTATATATGTTTTTTGGCTATAATAATTCCAGTAATCATCTGTTTGCTATAATATTTCCATTAACACCTGATTTCAAACTTTGAAAAAAGTATTTGTATTTCTAACTTGTAGGTTAGGTTTTTGAAAATAGCACCATTTATTGAACGTAAAACAACACAAATTATACTAAATAATGAATGGAAAAGGGAGTGCCATAATACATAATTATTAAATATGTTTAGTGATAGTACAGCAATAAGCTGTTTGCTAAAATATTCCCATTAACAGCTGATTTCATAATTTGAAACTGTTATTTCTATTTCTAACTTTTAAGTAGAGTTTTGTTTAAGTACAGTCCAGACCATTGCTGATTTGTTTAACCTTTATTATAACAGATGGTATAAAATATAGGAAATAGTTTCATTTGAACATTTAACATTGTTTACTATCTTAGCTTTGAGATTGTTATTAATCCTAACCTATATTGTAAAGAAAACATAACTTATGTGTATAAAAGGGTTCGTCGGGGTTGGCTTGAGGAGCACGCAATGGTTTCCCGTAGTATACATATACGGGAATATATATATATTTCTTTAATTATATTAGTTTAACAAAGTCAATATTTTTGTACCAGTCTAAAGAAAATAAATTGTTTGGAAATGTACTGGGCCTAAATAAGACTGCACATGTATTACAAAGTAAATAAATGTTTATGACCTTACCTTATTCAAGACATATCAGAATCGCCAGAGTTGGCTATTTACAGGCAAAGCAATTATTACAGCGTACTTTAATAAACATTTTGTTTATTAACAAAAATATATTCAATTATTTAAAACAAAACTTGTATGCCCTTATTTTTAACAAATTTACATTCCCTTAGTCTACAACGTATAAATACATTACAAATAGTTTTGATTTACAAAACCCTTACTTAAATCAAGTCAAAAGAAAATAAACCCTCCCTTTTATTTACATACGTTGAGTTAATTTACTATTTATACATATATATAGTAATAACACAAAATGTAAGGTACAAATTCATCACAGAATCAACCACATTATTAATACATATGTACCACAATAACATTAAATTGTTTTACATATGTTTGATATGTTTAACCTAAGTATTCGTTGGCCAACTTAATAATAATAAAGAAATAATAAAAAGAAAAGTTTATTTTAGTAGTGACGTCTTTTTTATAATAAATAAAAAAACAATGATTTTAATTTTGAAATAACCCGTTAGGGGTTGTGCTGTTTGAATGCGAAACAGCATTCTTCTTTTGAAAAACTAAAGGCGAGTACATTTGTGTAGCTAATGCTTTTAAACGCTACATATTCAATTACAGATTTCACTCTCCATAATATTGATTAGTAAATTATTGAGTCAAAATATGTCAACGATATATAAGCTGCAAAACGTGAAGTTATTTGTTGAATGCGTCTCTAAATTAAGATTTTCGAGTGTTGGGGGAGATTCGGTAAGGGTTGTTTCGTAGGAAAATCCGCATCACAGCTGCTACAATCATTACGGGAAACTTTCAACGCTTCATATTTTGTACTATTAACTTCCACTTTACAAGCTTGTATATTGTTTTAATTAACCAACGATGATTTATCTAACAGTTATCCTCATGAATTTTCTAAAATCCACAATAACTTAAACTCATATAATGAAATATTATATAATACTAATACGTGAAAACATAACAACCTCACAATACACACGCACCCTCTCACACGCACACACACCCTTACACCACACAATTATAAACAATCCTTTAATTACACCAATTGGACTATTTATGACATTATCTATACCAATATTATAAAAAGGTAAAATGTGTTTGTTTGTATGTAGAGGGTAATCTATGGAACTACTGAACCGATTTAAAAAATAGTTTTAATAATAAAAATCTACACTATTCCTTAGTAGCATAGGCAACAGTTAATTTTGATAAAAACATGTTTTATTTCAATAGTTGTAAATTTAGACGGAAAAAAACTTAGGCCTAAAATGATGATTACATTTATTTCCACAGCAATCAATTGAATAAAAAAACAGATAAAACAGCTGTTTGCTTTAATATTTCCATTAACAGCTGATTTCGAACTTTGAAGCAATTATTTGTATTTTTAACTTTTAGGTTAGGTTTTTATTAAAGTGTAGACTTGATAAAAACCTGGCTGATTCTTTTAACCTTTATTATAACTGCTGTTATAAATTATATGAAATAGTTTTTTTGAACATTTAACATTATTTAATCCTAGCTTTGAGGTTATTATTAATCCTCCACCTTTATTATAAAAAAAAAAACATTACATGACTATGTGTAAAGAAGGTTCCAATGGGATAGGCGTGTGGAGCACGCAGGGGTTTCCCCTAGTATTATATATAATACTAATTTCTTAAAACATAAATAGACAACCACGCAAGTACACTAGCACAATATCACATACACACCCTTAATTCCTCACCCTTATATACAGTCCTTCAATTACGCCAATTTTTGTATTTATGACATTATCATAATCGCTGACATTTATTTTTATTTTGCGTGGTTGATTATTTCAGTCATGAATATTTAACATTAAGGATTTACTGAATAATGTATGATGTGTATGTTAATAACTAGAGATGTAACTTGTTTCTAATAAATAACTTTAAAATACCCAACATCGCAAAAATATACCTTCAATTATTAGTACCTTACTGGTTAAGGTGCCTTTTCACCAAAGCGGTCCAAACTAGGAAGAGCTGCCGCTATTAATTCCGTAATCAAGGTTAGGGAATACTGTCACTAGACATTCCCAAAAAAACTGCACGGTGAGTCCATACGCGTTTTTAATGTTCTTCTTGGTGATTATTAACTTGTATATTCTAAACGGCTGGGCTGGCTGGGGTGACCAAACTTCGTCCGAGGTAGGTAGTTCTGTACTTGTATTACAATTTCATTGGCTACCACATTATATTAACTAACTATTAGTAACATTTTATTACTTTTCACGTATATACAGGATGTTCCAACTATTATTAAAACTGGCAATAAGTGTTTTTATGTACTGTATAGAACTTTATTAAACTCACGTTATTACTACTGAGTGCTGCAAACCTCATACTCACTCTACGTCCATACTACCTTAAAATATTTAAGCATAATTAAGATGTTTTAAATGGTATATAAAGTTATAGTGTATATTCTGTGTACAAATTGTGTGTTAAATACCTCACCAGAGACCTACAAGTTTTAACTAGGGGATCATTAAATTATAATGTATTTTACCTGGTATATATATAATGTTATAGTGTAAACGAAAGTCATAACAAACAGCTGCAGCGTGACAATAAAGAGTTTTTAGATAACTAGATTACTATCTAGTAATGACTGTTACTAAACTATATTTCTATTATATAAATTTATTATTAAATTGTGATGGCGACAGTTGTATTATATTAAGAAACAGTTTATTATAGTAAAAACTTTGGAATTCCGTCTATTCTTCAGAATTAAGATAAATTATCATGTTATGGGATTAATACAAGCAATTTAAAATTTATATTTCTGAAATTATAATTTTGAAATTCCATTAAGTTGAGCCTAATTAAGTTATTTGCTTCACATGATTAGTAGTTTATGCAAGGGCACTAAATTGGTTCACAACTAATATAATGTAATATTTTAGTGCATAGTATGTTGTTTTATGATGTATACACAATGTTCCTCATTTTTTCTTTTTTTTTAATGAAATACACAGTAGTTAACTAAAACTATTTAATTGTAAATGGTAAATTGATAATTCTATACTATAATCTTACAAATATCATTGTTACACTTTGTAAATATCAGTTATAAATTCTGATATAGATTAACAAAATTGAAATTCCGTAATTAACTATAACTATTTTATTGTAGGTAGTAACTCGATAATTCTATATAACATTCTTATTAATATATTTGTTATACTTGTAAAAATCAGATAAAAATTCTGATTTTGGTTAAAAAAAATAAATCAACAGTAGTTAACAAAACTATGTGATTGTTAATAGTAAATCGATAAATACATACTATGTTCTCGCACATATAATTCTTATACTCTTGTAAATATCAGCTATAAGTTTATGATTTTGTTTTGTTTTAAAATCATATAATTAACTAAACTATCCAGAGAGCTGTAAATGTTATTTGTTTTTGTATTGTACGAAGATCTAGCCATATAACAAGTAACTGCAGTTATAAGCTGAAATGGACAAATAGATCTATTAATAATTATGCTACAGGGGTTTCGTGCGTGGTACGTATGTGCGTCCATATATAAAAAATACACTAGCGATATCCACTTGGTAAATAATTTATTATGTTCACTGACCTGTAAGGACTCATCAGCACCCTATCCTGGAGCGATTCGCACAATCAACTGTATTCCCGGAGTTACATCTCGGGAATTACGATTTCGGAGGTCGTGGCCTTGTAAAGTATAGTGATACCCCAGATATAAACATCGATGCCAGCAGTGTGTGTTTAGGCTATACAAACTTTAGGATAAAATATTAACTTGGAATGTTTGTTTTACTGTTATATACTTGTTTGGAGTTATTTAATCTTGTCGTTTCAGCACGGTGGCCACCTGCAGTCAGGTTATTTTGTTTGTCTTGATAAGTGTATGTAGAAAGGTATATTTAAGTTTACGTTAATTGTTTATGTGGAATGTGTTTCTCTAAATTATCTATGATTTAGTTAACATTGTGTCAAATCAATTCAAACTCAAAAACAAGATGAAAAGATTGAACACCTTTCGAGACTTCTACTCGTATTTTTTTAAAACGCTCATAAATGAGACGTACTCACGTCACGCACGCACTCAGAAGCTTTTTAACTCTGTGTAATAAAATTACGAAGATTTTGGCACCACTAGAAGTTTTCTAAGACGTCTGTGAGTGCATATATCGTGTCCACAGACTTACATACAGACACGCGGACACAACATTTTTGTATTCCCTTTTCGTGTTCAGAAACGTCGAAAACCTCGTCGAGATTAGTCATAAAATAAGGGAGTAATTTTTTTTTATTTTCGCAAGATACTTCGGAATTTAATTGGGAGCCGAAGTCGAAAACATCGAGAAATGTCATAAAAGATGGAGAGGAATAAATATTTTTTAGAATTTTTGCAAGATTTCAATACTTCAGCATTTTAATGTGAATGTATAACTGACAATTGATTATTGTTTTACCTTTAGGACATACCTTCTAATAAATTAATAATTTTGTAACCACGTTCGTCGCATGGTGTTTGCATTTCTTTATTACGTTGCCTTTAAGCAGATTCGTTTGAATACCGAGTACCTGGCTCATCAATATTGGATATCTCATTCCACCTTAAGGGGGTACCTTAACAATTCACTAAGCTATTATTATACCTAAGAGACAGTTGGTAAGGAAGGTATCCTCTAGGGACGTAATCTGAACGTTCTGGATCAGTTGTCTTGTTGGATCAAGGATCCGTTATGCATTCCAACTGCAGACGTTATTAAATGATTACCCTTTAATTGAACATCGCAGAAACATTCATAAATACAATGACTGCATGTATATGTCTGATGATGCAGCAACAAAATATTTGCATTTAGGATTGCAATGAATTAGTTTTAGTTGGTACTTGTTTAAATTTCCTCAGTAAAAACATTATTTTATTTTAACAGTAAAGATTGATGAGAGAACAATAATTTTTGGCTTTAGTTTACAGTACCACCCGTACTTAAGATATTTAAGTTTAAATATCTCAATTTTCTATTTTTGTGTAGGTATCTTATTTTCAAGACACTGCATGGAGTTCCCGTTTATGTAAGTACAAATGATAGATTAGAATATTATCATTTTTTATAATTAGATAATTTACAGTTTTAATTTTGCAAATATAACTTTAATTTACACAGTATAAGTACACTAACTGTGTAATATAATTAAACTGGAAAATATAACAAAAGTAATTGTTTATAAATATTTATTGACACTATTCATTTTCGAAGTAGTATTTTACGAAGTTGGGAGGGTATAACAAAATTATTCTCTGATTCATACTATAGACAGTTGATAGAGTTAGCATGTATTTAACAATGCCAAACCTAATAGGCTATGCAAAATATATCGATATTTGTAAATTATTATAAAATTCGACTTTTGCAATGCTAAACATTGGTTTCTGAACGTATACGCAAAGTAGAACAAGATCAAGCGAGACAGCGGTTATCTACCAGGACAACCGTTGTACTCCGACAAGTTTGTGAAGGAAAACTAACTTGGCCTCAAATGACTGATTTGGCAATACGGAAATAAAGGAATTTATGTATTTGTATTTTTCATTGTTTGATGCATTGCTCTAAACCCTTAGGTAGTGGCCGTGCGAAATGCAAATCATAAATATTAATAGTACCAAAGTAAATAGGGTTTAAAATTAAGGGAAAAGTTCAATTGTAACCGAAATCTAAAAAGAAATATATTTCTGGAATCTAAAGAAGTAGACCAGCAATATTGGTTATTAGGGAAAATATCGAGTTTCCATAAATAAAAAAGTTAGCTAAAGTGACGAAGTTCACACATCCAAAAAATTCATAAAAAATTTAATTCAAAGCTTTTTATCTAAAAGGAAGTTAAATACAAACAAAGTTTTATAATAAAAAATAACAAAATGGTCAAAATAAATTAAATCAAAAATGTGAGAGAATTCACACTTTTGAGATGTTTTAAAGTAAAGATAAAGTTTTTTTAATATGAGTAAAAGTAGAAACAGACAGGTTTGTAATAGAAATGTAATGGCAGGTTACCAGTATTTTAAATAAATCCCGGGTAGTTAAAATACAACTAAACCAATTAGTTGTCGAAATAATAGATTATTTCCCGGTTACCGGACATTGACCACACGGACATTCGACCACACTTTTGGAGCAACTACCTGGGTTGGGTCAGCTAGGTACATGTAAATATTACTCGCCGGACAATCCACCACATTTTTAAGTAAGGGTGGGGGGAGGGGGTTGGAAGATATAAAGGGGATGATCATAGGCCCAAGGCCTGGTGCATCCGCTACTACTACACTAGCCTACTTCCAGACTAATTACAATACTCCGTCTCGTCCTCATAATAAGTTTTGCCAAATTAGGTTATTATATATCACAGGTAAATCTCATTTACGGGTATGTTTGTAAACAAAAACATCACAACCTAATAAGTAATAAGTATCATTTAAGCCTTTGGTTTGGTTCCTGGATTTAAGCTATGAATCCATTTTATGACTAGAAAATTGTTATTGCAATTTACCAATATTATGGTATTCTGTTTTATTGTAATTTTCTAAAGTATTAATGAAATTAAACTAAAACTAACCTAACCATCCATTTTAATATGTTCCAACCCCCCTCCCCCACCCTTCTTTAAAGGTGTGGTGGATTGTCCGGCGAGGAATATTTACATATCCCTAGCTGATCCAACCCAGGTAGTTGCCCCTAAAGTGTGGCCGAACGTCCGCTGTGGTCAAATGTCCATGTGGTCTAATGTCCGGTCACCTTATTTCCCAAGAAGATAAAAAGTTACAAATCAGCGAAAAACAGCGGTATTCCCTAAAGTAAACACTACACCAACGTGAGAATATAAAAAATAAAGAAAAGTGAAAAAGAAAGGCGAAGTCGCGGAAAATGTGCCGTGCATGCGAACGAGACGTCCGAAAAACACCATTCGAAATCGGGCCGAAATCGTGTCGCGTGCAGAAAACAAGACAATTTAGAGGAAAATGCATTAACACCTGAGAAAGCTGTTAAAGAAAAACGGAAAACAATTGAGAATTGTACAGTGAAGAAGCGGGGATGGACAAGTGTACCGCGAGCCAAGAAGTAGAGGGGATGCGTCACACTGTCAAATAGGAGAAGCGGAAATCAAAGGAAATTAATAGATTTTAATGAGAATTAATAAAAATAAAAAGAATATTAATTAAATAATGAATTAATTGGAAATTAATTATCAGAAAACAATTTCTTAAAAAAGGTGCGAAAAGCCTAAATTAAATTCTGGTGCAAACCAAGAGAAGGGGTGTAATAGGAATGACGTCAGGACAAGTATAAAGGGTGAAGCATGGTTCAGCGTCGAGGACTTGATTTATTACGATGTTATAGACCAGTGTCAGTCAGTAACATTTGTTTTCTATACATTAAATTGCTAAGTGCTATGCTAGAAAGTTCTTAGTAGTTCGAAATAGCATACATGATTTTTTTACTTCGTAAAACCTAAAATATTTCATAATTAGAAGATACGTGCTTAAGGTATACTTCGCAGAATCGAGGATACAGCCTATGCAAATGAGTTAGCGCACAATTAGCTCTATTTGGTAAATTGGAATAGTTAGGCTACTCTTCAGGACATGAGCAAGTAACATCAGGAATTCAACCCCCGCAACTCATGAAGAAGGATCAATTTTAATTCTACCAGATTCTTCCAGACTCATTACACAAGATTATCTGTAAATTCTGCTCACCAGCCAACACCTCTATACGCTGACATCACGACTACAGAAGTCAGCAGCATGCAGTTCAAAATCAGCTGATTTCAACAAGAACCAGCGCAGCACGAGCGACATACCGCGGACACCTATCATCCAGGAACACCCGGTGCATCAAAAGTCGGCGGACGGTTGTAGCTTCAATAATAAGGTCTTAGATAACGGATATACCTATTCCCCAAAAAAGAATTTGCCTGAATAAATTCAATTAAATTTATTAAAAATACTGGTATGAGTAGGTTAAATTTGATTCTGGTAAATTTATTAAGAAATTGTAAATTGAATATATTTAATAATTAAATTCAGTAAATATAAATTCCAGATACAATAATTAAAATACATTAATTGAATAAAAGTAAAATAAATTGTAATAGATAATTAATAAAAGAAATTATAAATTAAACATTGTTCTGTCTGCCAAGCCTGTTAGGATAATACATTTTAAATTAAAAAATAAATTTTATATAATTTTTATGTCGAAGGAATTGGTTTTAACTAAAAGATTTTACATAAATACCATAATTCCTTGTACTGCTCGCAGTCCTGTTTTGATCACTCTCTACGGGTGACGTACGTTTCGCCTATTTTTTCAGGCATTTTCAAACCGTTTATAAACAAATTTTAAAAAAATGATTTGCATTTGTTTAATGCGCGTAAAAAAACTATAAATTATATACAAACCTAAATTATATATAAAATAAATTATACCTTTAAAGGAATTAAGGTATTAATGTAAATATATCCAGTCCAGTAAGGCAAAAAACAAAAGTAAATCATGAATTCAGCCAGACGCTAAGACGCTTCTGTTACGCTAAGACTGCCAGCAGTACAAGGAATTAAGGTATTTATGTAAATATATTCAGTTCAGTAAGGCAAAAAACAAAAATAAATCGTAAAAGTTTTTGCAAGTTTTATTTATTTATTTATTTTTTAATAAATAAATTATTGATTTTCTTACAACTAACTTGAGAGTAATCAATTACCTGTTGTATAGTTATCTACTCACAATATTCTCCTTTAGTATTAAAACTATAATTGTGTTTAGCTGTAGTAATATCCGAAGCACAAATAAGTTAGGTTATAAGTTCAGTTCCAGTGTTCTCGCTACTCAGAGATTAAATATTAAGAGTACTCGAAACATAAATTCAGAGCTAAGCGAATTTAAAAGTAAATTTATTAATTGTTACTGGAAGGTCTTCAAGAAATTTGCTGTCAAAATATTTATAAAGATAAATATTAGACACCCAGTCGCATCGCCTAGGCCGTACATAATTGATGGCCTAAACCTTCCCGTAGGTGATGTAACTTGTTCTACAATGATTATATAGCGAATAGTGATACCAAAAAAGGGACAAGAGATTATTTTAAAATTCAAATCCCAAAAAAGGGGAAAGAATAGTTGCAGAGTTGTCACTGTAAAAAAAGGGGCAAGTGTTAATCGTTGTAATATATATAAAGATAAAAGGTGGAACGTATTTATACTGTTATATAAATTATATTAATAAATAATTAAATGATGTATAGATTATAAGTAGCTTACGTCATAATCTCTTGTTAGAAGATTTAACTGTTGCAAGTCCACCTGTATTATACAGAGTGTTCATACAGTCCCTTTAAACCCCTTTATTATTTTTGTTATTGAAAATAAGTTAACAAAACTTTGTATATACCTATTGTTGCATAGGAGGACAGATTTTTTGACATATCCGAACCTTTATGATTTTGGGTTGCTTGGGGGGGGGGGGGGTTAAAATTTCAAATATAAAGGTAGGTCATGTATTACTCCATTGAAAATCTTTTTTAAAATAGAAACAGAATGGCTCAAACTAGAGCTTAGTATCTCGCCTCGTTTCAAAGTAATTGACAATCAAAGTTCTGGAAAATGATATTGTTATCATAGCATCAAAACAGGCTATTAATTTGTTAATATCAGGAGTAAGTTGTATGTTATTTTCCAGAACTTTGCCCATTACTTTGATACGAAGAAAAATATAAGTTCTAGTTTGCGCCATTGTGTTTGTCTTTTAGTAAGCTTGTCTTTTAATGGTGTATTACACAACCTAGCTTTATACTTGAAATTTGTAACCCCCCTTGCCCCCCTAAGCCCTCCAAAATCATAGAGGGTCAGATATGTCCAAAAATGTGTCCCGTTGTGCAACACAAGATATGTACAAGGTTTTGTTAACTTATTTTCAGTAACAAAAATAATGAAGGGGGCGGGGGGGGGTTTATAGGCACTTTATGGACACTCTGTATATATGCGTGCGTGCGCATCAATATAATGTATTAGGCCTATATCAAAAACTTAAATACACTTGATAGATGTATAGTTCACCAGAATGTAGTATATACATTTTTTATTACCATGTCATCCCAAATCATGATATATCACAGAATTCTGTCGGCAGCAGATTGTTTGGACCAGATTTATTGCTAACGTAGGAGGAACAGATTTCAAAAATTAACTCTATTTTAAATCTATTGCTTGTTTTATTGGTTTATTTTTAATCAGTTTAATCAGTGCTTTAGTAAAAACGACTTTGGTGTAATAATGTTTCTCTTTTAATAAGCTTTTCAATGGTGTATTACATGACCTAACTTTATATTTTAAATTTCTAAACCCCTTGCCCCCCCCCCCTAAGCCCCCAAAATCATAGAGGGCTAGGTATGGCAAAAATGTGTCCTGTTATGCAACTCAAGATATATACAAAGTTTTGTTAACTTATTTGAAGTAATAAAAGTAATGAGGGGGATTGAAGGGACTTTACGAACACTGTATATTTATTACGTGTTGATATTCTGTAACATTACTGAAACAATTGTAACGCCATGTAAAAACAAATAAGTATTACTCATATTAATATTGTTTTATAACAACATGCCCACACATTATGTAAGCATTTTTTCATTATTTAAAAACAAATTTACGATCAATCTAGTAACTTTAGAAATAACTTAAGGTTTAACTACCAATGATTATTCTAAATTCAGCGATTAATTGTATACTAACATTATTATTTATTCAGTTGAAGGCAAGAAGTATGGTTCTACATATATAATTACTTAGTTACCAGAGAAATGTGACTAGAAAGTTTAGAAGCATAATAACGAACCTCCCTACTGCTCTACTTATTTAGTAGATGTAGATCATTCGTATTATTACTATAGGCTGAAGTAAACTTAACTTGAAATTTAATTAAACTAACGAGTTTTAGCAAACATTTGAATGAATGCTAATTCATATTCAAGTATATTTGCGCTTGGAAATATTGCATTACTTTGATTATACTTACCTAGTAGGTTTAAAAAGTATTAAGACTGAATTAATTGTGTATTGGACAGTTCGGTACGAGCACCCTTGTGCTCCATCACAACGCTATCCCCAATCCGCGTACGCCTCCTGGAACTCGCTTTCCGAGGTCCCGTTCAGAGACGCCATCACGGCCACTTTTGCCTCTTCTACGGAGCTGTATCGGTTTCCCTCGAAGTCCCGCTTAAGAAGAGGAAAGAGGAAGAAATTAGGCGGTGCTGGATCTGAACTGTAGCAACATGAGGCAAAGTGGCAACCCTGTGCTTGGCCAGAAACTCCCTCACCAGCAGCGCGGTGTGGCACGGCGCCTTGAAGTGTTGAGGCTTCCAAGAATCGGCTATGTCTGACCACATGCGGATAACGCTTTTGCTTAACCTGTCAAGAACTTCCACGTAAAATCTGGCATTAAGCAGATGAATATGGATTTGACATATGACTTGCTCATTCTGGCTTTCTTCGGACGCGGGGATTTGTTGGTGTGCCACTGTTGAACGACTCATGACAGCATCCCAGTAGGCATCCGTAATCATTCCTAGGGTCTCCGTAGCAGTTTTATCGAGTTTGACGCAGAATTTAATGGCGTAACACCCCTCTCAATTTCTCTCCATCTTGGATCTTGATGACACTTCTCAACAGATTTTCGCGGAAATCGCCGTGCTTACTCTCCGCTTGCAAACAGGCGACAGGAAAATATCGGTCTTTCCGGAAGGCTCAACACTACCACGCCCAGGTGGTCCACGAGCCCTCCACCGCTCTGTTTGCGCTACAGCAATTCAGTCGTACAACTTTTTTTTGATTCTATTCATTGTAATTATTTACTTCAACTTTTTTAAATAGTAGTCAATACAACGATTTAGTTTTAAAGAGAGTATGTTTTATATAAGCTCCGTTTCTCCTATTTCTACTTAACCAATTAATTTACTTGACGACAGAAATGTATAATGTTTTTTTAGGTGAATGTACAATAAATGGCTAAACATAAAAAATAAACCAAATTTTTGTGTTTTCAGGTAAATCTTAGTAGTTGTTTATATTTACTATAAAGTTTATACATTTGTTGGCTTTTTGTGTATTCTCTCTAAGAGGCGCGTATTATTATTTTATTCGCAAACGATGGTATGATCAAAAATATGATCAATCCATCATTAAAAAGAAATTTTCAAACTACAATGTCATTTAGTTCTTATTTTAGTATTTACGGCAACAATAGCTTACAGGTTTTCTTAAATAATAATGATTTATAACTGCATTACAAAACAAGCACACACTATTTATTAAAGATAAGTAACAATATTAAAGTATTTTTCACGTCTACCATCAGTTTAAAAGAAACTTAATGTCTCAATGAAAATATTTCAGTACTTTAAAGATAATCTAAAGTAAAAAAAAAAAGTTCACTAGCATGTTTCACCCTTTTTACAAATTCTGTTACATTATAATATTTATGTTACAATATATTTAATGTACTTTATTTACTATTAACACTAGCATTTTTTCCCCACTTTGGAGAAGATAAAACCATATTAACAAAATTAAATTATTAGTAAATGCACCTAAGGAAGAGTTGCAAATACATACATTTCTTAAATGCGTATTTAAATTAAGAAATATTTAATAACAGGTTTGATATCTTTTTTATTGAATAAAGAATTATTTATTTTAAATAAATATATTTTAGTAATGCAAACATATAAAAATTATAGTTGTTATAATTTTAGAAGATAATAATAATTGTTTATAAACCTGTCACAGAATTATTGTTTTTTACAAAACAGCCTTTGAGCGTTAGCTTTTACACAAAACACCAACTGGTTATTAAAATATGTATGATTTCTAATGAAGGCCCTAGTACAATAAATGTAGCTTTTTTTTGCTTTTTTTTATATATATATATATAAATAATTTACAACAACCTTATTAATCGAAAATATACGTCAGGCTAACCTATTTTGCTAAAATATGTTGCCTATTTGTGTAAACTCAATCATTGAGTTCTTTTTTATATATATTGTTTTAATCAAGAATTTTTTTACAAATTACTGAATTTTTCCCACACAGAAGCAATTCAAAGGATTTAGAAACATAAAATTTATGAAAGTATTTGTATTTATTTCGTTTTAAAATTAACGGTGAACATTTAATGAGTCGTAATTAGTTGCCTTGCTTTAAACTTTTTATGTTTTGAAAAAATATCTAATTGATATGTAGAGTCAAAATAATTATATAGGCAAAAACAAATAAAAATATTTTCTGGTTTTGTAAACCAAGTACACTTTAATAGGGTAAAAAGTTTGATTCTACGTACAGTATTTTGTAAATCCAAAAATATCAGAAGGACTGAATTGTGTAACTTTACAATATGTAGCTCAGTTGCAGAACTTGTAAAAACTTTCTGAGAGAGGCCGGAATCCAATGCGTTCTGCTTATTCATTTTCTTTTATTTTTCTTTGCTAACTTTTCTTTGCTAACTGCTTTAACTTTCAACTAAGCAGCTTCGGTTAACACGAGTTTTGTCTAAAATCTCAAAATATTTATTCAAAATCAAGGCCATTAACGGCCTAATGCATTCTATTTGCACCCATTTTATTTTTTTATATCTTAATTGTAGAAACATTTAACACAATGCTCACTACTTCTAAACATACATAATATGGTTTTAAACAAGAATAAAAAAATATATTATATATTAAAATTGTAACAACTTTGAATGAAAGTTAGTTATGATTTTCAATTTGGATTTGACAAATATTTTATATTTTTAATATAATTTAATTATTATAGGCAGTAGTTTAAATTCAATGTAAAATTTTAAGTAATACATACATTCTTCATAGAGAAATTATTAAAGTTTCAGCAAGATATAACTAAGTAAATTTTAGATAAAGACTTAAAAACATTAGGAAATAAACATAATAAAACAAGATCATCAATAATTGTTACTGTTATCAATAAATACAATGTACAAGTTATGTATTTATATCAGACATGATAGTTTAAGTTTTAGTACTTTTCATTTATTTAATTTAGTAACTCAAGTCTTATGTTAAGAAAATGTACCTCTAGTGTTAATAAATTAATGGAATATTACAGTTTTAACCAGATGTGAATATTTTTAATCACTAAATAACAATTACTGTTATTATAACGACTGGTAACTAACTGTTTGGTGCCGATAAACAAAGGTAAGTTATAAATGATTGTACAACAGTTTTAGAGATTCATTTAACTCAAGAATATTTATTTTTATTTACATCTGCTCTAAACCTTTTTGAAAAAAATAAAAGTTATCTAAGAAATTAAATTTATTCCATGAATAAAATTTTAAATGTTTATAAAATAGCTAAAAAAACATTACTTATTCATTATTTTGGGTAATGCTACATATCTGTTTTCTGACCAAATTACTACTTTACATATCTTGTTCTTCAGCAGTTCAAATTGATCTTTCTTTTTTTGTGAGGCTAACAATTTTGGAGAGTTATGTATTAGTGGATTTGATGTGGATTGATTCAGGGAACACAAATCCCAAGACAAAATAACTCTTTTAAATAATTACAACAGTAAGCAGCCTTTCTGTCTTATCATCAAGAATATTTAATATATTTATTAAAAAGAGAAACTAGAAGTTTTTGAATATCAAAGTCATGTACAGTATATTTAAAGAAAAACATTTCCTTTAAAATGTGTTTGTATTTTAATGCATGATTGTTCTGAACTTTCCGTGGCGTAAATGCTTGTCTATAGTACTGTAATATTATAAAACAAATTAATTACATTATATAGGCTCACTCAATCGATAGTTTCTGGTTTGGGAAACCAATTTACACGGTTTAATATTAAAATAGGTTTAGAGAGGTGCAAAATTGTTTCCTAATCCATTTAGTATGTCCTTATACTTTTATTTTATTATAAAAATAGTTAAATTTATTCGGGAAAAAGGTTTAGCTCTGTGTTAAATATTTGTAAAGTTAGCACGTATTTAATGAATAAATTGTGTACCTAACTTTACGACGTGTATCTCAGTTAAAAGCTCTTGTGAAAATCTTTCCAAGCAAGAAGCGAATAGTTTGTGTTATTTTAATTAAATTTTTCATTTATCAGATTAGCTTGGGGCTATTTATATTTAAAGAATTGAATTTTAATTCATAATTAGTAATTTTGAATGCTTTATCGTTACTATTTGTCACTTTCCCGTTTTGTCTACTGTAAAATAAGAAACATTAAATAGAATTTTGATTACTTAAAGAGTCCAATATGATTGTTTTTAAATAAAGCGACGTAAGAGTAGAATAAATTTTACTTTTTAATTTAATAAAATTGTGTGTTTGTGTTTTGGTTGGAAAGAAAAAATGTTTTAATATTATCTTTGGTTATTTGAAATATTAATTATATTATAAGTGATTTGTACTGAATTATTGCAATTTCGGAACTTTTGTACATAATCAGGCTATTTAAAAAAATACAGACACTAAACATAACACACAATTCGCTCTATTTGGCTATAATAGGTAATTAGCACACCATCAAAAACGTAAACATAGAAGTGCACGTGGGTGTGGTCTGTCGGATCGGCATTAAATGAGACTGATTCAGCACTGTTGGAAATTGCTCCTTCATTTGTCTCTCTGTCATATTGGCGTATAATATAATTGAATAGTTGGTAATCTAGTATATTGTTTGGATCGGTTTTGGAGTCTTTTACAAATTTCAAATTCTTCTAGTTTGTTTGAGGAGTGTCCGTCCTTCCTACAAACGTGTAGGCCTACACCACATATTAGTACTAATAATTGTTGTGTATGACTGGTTTTTTATGTTCATCAAATGTTAATTTTACTGTCCTCATGTTCACAGATTATAAATGTTCTTTAAATCTCTTATAAAAGTGAGGTACAGTTTGGCTATGTAGAAGCTAGAACAATCATTACTTATCAGTTTAAAATCTCCTATTCCTTTGTATGTCTCAACTGTGGTATTTGTTTAGGTTTTAATAAGGATTGCATGTTTTTCGGTAAGTGACGGTGTTAATCAAGTTTGCCATTACATTTTTTAACTTCTTATTAAGCAAGTTGACGTAATCGCATAATGAGACATATTTGTTCTTCTTTTCTGGTTCTGATGATATTGTTGATTCTTTTTAATATGTTTCGCAATCAGTTAGTCTACGATAGTATTCGTTGTCCTAGGCGATTTTACTTTAACTAATACGGGTTATGCAAGTCAGAGTCTACAAGTGTTTATAATGTTGTAAACTACTTTTATTCTAATAATATGTTAAAAATATTTAACGTTTTAATTTGATTTTGAAAATTACAATCTATATAAAAAGACGTTACACAAAATAATAGTTAAAATTATATAATATTATTATTGGTAATTATATATAATTTGTAAATAAAACATATATATTTATGTGTTCTCATTGAACATAGATACACTGTAGTACTTATTTTTAGAAAGTAAAATAAGATGCTGAATCATCA
>JAGFPH010000069.1:1252970-1271032 GCA_018207615.1 Philaenus spumarius
TTTTTTTTATTTACATACAATGCGCATATTTTTTTTATAAACGTTGGCCAACTTATAACATACCATTTTATTTTATAAGCAGTTTTGTATGAAATAGAGCTTAAGATTATGTGTAAAATGATCCAATTTTCTTTGTTGTTTCTTTCATAAGTCTTTAATTAAATAATATAATTACATACAGGGTGGGTTTTTCTTTAATTTTGTAAGGGAGGGAATTAATTAAATCAATCTGTCATTTCGGGGCGTATATAATTTTCATTCTTTTTTATGTTAAGGGCGTGTTAATTTTTCTTAATAAACTCATGTTATTGTTATAAGTGTGTACATTAATTGTAATTATCCAATAACCTGTCAAAGAAAATTTCAGATATCTCGACTTCGGAATTATGGTAAGATTTGTTTCTGGTATATTTTGCTTTTATAAACTTTCTGTATGTGCCATCCATTTTATTTGAGCCCGGTACGCATTCAACATTGTTTTAGTCTTTTGGATGGTAACAGTTTATAAATTCCAAACAACGTTTACAAACTAGTAACACAACACGTCAGAATCTTTAATTATAATACATATGTGTTATAAACTTAATTTGTATAATTGAAAAAAACTTTTACCATTTTAAAATAATTATTTCTGTAAAATCAGAATATGGAATACGTAATATGATATTTAGATTATAAATAAACTAGCTGACCCGTGCGAAGCATTCGCATTCTAACTTTCTTAAATCCCACTTAATTAAAGTGCACACCGTATATTTAGTATCGTATAGTGCGTATTTAGTGCGCCATGGGCACAGGTGAGAGGGTTGAAGTAAAGAATAGATGTGTTGCCAACGCCAGGAAAATATCCCTACAACTTACTTGATCTTACATCCCTGTTACTTCAGAATTATTTATTTATTTTTTTTTGTATAATTGTATTTTGTATATTTTCCCGGTGTAACGGTTAAGGAAAGCTTTAAAATGATGCCTCATTCATGTAATTTGATGATGTTTTAAGGAAGTTATGGCGTACCGTCAAAAAAATTGCCTTGAGAAATAATATATGTGATACTTTCATACTCGAAATTAAATGTACGAACAAACAAATGCAACAAAGAGCATCTGCACTCGGAAAAATGACGTCGACAAGGAAAGTTATTCTTAAAAAGACAGATGCTATACCTCAGTAAAACATACAATGAAGAATATTGTTCTTATACTTCTTTGAAGTTTCTTGCCTTATGAGTATGGTGCCTTTGCTCTACATTATTTAAGTACGAAAAAATATTAACTACTGAATTTATTTATTAGTATAATTGTTCGAAACAAAACTGAAAGTAATAGAAAGTTTCAAGACCCGTTACTATTCGTCAGTACAAATAAATAATTTGATTCAAACATACGTATTTATATTTATCTACAATTAGCGTATGGGAACATCCTAAACTGCACGACTTTTAAGTAACTGCTACTAAGCCCCAGTGAAAAATCACAGGCAGATTAATTAGATACACATCAAAAATAAATATATATATATGTAAAAAAAAAAAAACAATTTACCAACAGCAAACTTTAT
The DNA here is from genome assembly GCA_018207615.1 of Philaenus spumarius. Classification (NCBI taxonomy): domain Eukaryota; kingdom Metazoa; phylum Arthropoda; class Insecta; order Hemiptera; family Aphrophoridae; genus Philaenus; species Philaenus spumarius. The sequence continues at coordinate 1,254,529 of JAGFPH010000069.1, forward strand.
CTAGGCCTACCTATGCTAATGGGGATTTATATTGGTAATGTATACAATATAATTTATAAGGATTATAAAACTGTATGTAGGCCTATTTGTTAAACATTTTTATTTATATTCATTATTATATATCTAACTATAGATAACAATATATTTGTTTAATTGCTTTTAACTTCATATTTATAGGTCAACTGTTTTTGAAGTTATTAATATTATAATGTAGAAATTAAAAATCGAATATAAGAATTAATTATTAATCTTAGCATGTGTTATACGAAGATGTGCGAATGTTTCCGAAGCTAAACGAATAGGTTATCTTCTTTAAAATTGTATAAATGAATATTGATAGTAAACGGTTGTATTTATATTCATTTTTTAACCTCAAAGCAAATCTTACAACGTAATATAGCATACATTAGTTCTTTAACTCATATTTTAAGAAAATCAACTTCACAAAACTTATATTGATTGAATTTGTAAACATAACCCCAAAGTATAATATAAAACGCTAGGTTTTGTTTTAGTATTACAGATGTTGATATAATATAGTTCAATGTAATTATACTAGCATAGATAGACATCAGACATGACTCTATGGTCTATCACACTATGACAAGAGAAACATTCAAGATGGCCACTGATGTTCATGCCTATATTTACTGCTTAATAATTATAACCAATTATGACTAATAAATAATAACTGCAAAACATTATAAGTGTTTTCATTGTGAATCATAAACATGGTGTCAGAATCGGGATGATAAATTTAGCAAATTCAAAAGCTGTAAGTAAAGTTATTAGTGTTTGAAAATTAGGAACAATGTGGGCGTTAAAGTATAACTGAAAATACACGTAAGTTTTTAAGACACTTTTAAGAAAATAAATTCAACTTTATATGGGACATGAAAATTATAAATTGGCATAAAATTAAAATGTCTTCACAAAGTTTTGGAATTTCTTCACAATAGGACCTCCTAACCTAGAAGGTAATGTTTCACAAAATTGGAAAAACTGGTATCAAAGATAAAACATATTTCTAACAGCTACCAAACTAACAGAAGAATCTGAAGAAAGAAAAATTGCATTATTACTTCACAATCTAGGTGAAAGGTGTTTAGACATCTATAATTCGTTTAATTTAACCACAAGTGAACTAAAGAAATATGATATTGTTCTGGGAAAATTTGATAATTACTTTTCTCCTAAAACAAATCTAACAATTGTAAGACATAAATTTCTTATGCGTAAACAAGGAATAGGTGAAAATATAGACTCATTCTATACAGACTTAGTCAATAAAAGTTTAGAGTGTGAATTCGGTACCCTTAGAGAAGAATTGGTCTTTTAATTTGTGGTTTACATTCAAAAAATCAACATTTTAAAGAAATATTATTACGTGAATCTGAACTTACTTTAGACAAAGCTATTATTATATGTAAACCAGCTGAACTATCAGTCCTACAAGTGAAAGAACTAGATAATACAAGTGCAGAAATATCGCAAGTTAGGTTAGGTAGGCCTAAGCCTAGTGCAAAGCCAAAAGTAGGTACACAATCTAAATTTTTGTCAAGTTATTCTCCACATCATGTGAAAAATGTCAATAATAGACATAATTTACAAAAGAAAATTAAGTTTATAAATAATTGTAGAAATTGTGGTAGAAAATATGAAATTAATAACTGTCCAGCATATGGTGTGTCATGTTATAGATGTAAAAATAAAAACCATTACTCTTCTCATTGTTGTACCAATCTTACAAAAAGAATAATTAAAGGAACGGAAACGATACTGGGCCACATAGATTGGTACTGTTCAAGACTTACCTTAGAATTTAAATATCACCAAAAGTAGGAATATTTCAGCTTATCTCTTACAATGCACAGGATACCTAAAGGTTACCTCAATAAACTATAGAAATAGGTATAATTTTAGGTTTATTAACCAAGTTAAGTAAAAGTTTATATGCCCTTAACACAAAAAGAAATTATTAACATGCCCTTAATACAAAAGATTGAGATTTTTAAAAAGAAAACATATATATTTTATTAAATTTAATTTAAAAACCCTCCCCAAAAATAAAAATCAAAAACCCTCCCTTTTAATAATAATTACAGAAATTATACAAAAGATTTACAAGTTACAAAATTTTAACATGAAGTACCATGGATTTGTTTTAAGAATAAATATATATATATATATGTCGTTGGCCAACTCTAAAAGGTAATTATAAATAATTGAATAAATAGACAAAATTAATTATGAGACGTCTCTCTATATAAAAAAAAGGTATATAAATTTCTAATATATACAGCCCTTAGGGCTAAGTTCCAAAATGTGCTATAGCTTGCTCCTCCCAATTTATTTAATACTAACATATCCTAAATAGTACACATATGCAAAAATTACTTTCAAAACACAGCCTATTTAACACTTAACATAAAAGGAAAAGAACAAATGCAGATAGTTCTCATTTTAAATTAACTTCTGTTTCTAATTAAAACACTGTAGAAATATTTTGTTTATATATTTAATGTTCAGTTGGAAAGTAGGCCTTTTCTAATTGTAGTTGTTGCAGGTTATCCCATTGCATTAAAACATTCCCTGGAGTTGGACCAGTATAACTGTATAACATAAACAACAATTTCCTTTTTAGAAAACTTGCAGCTATTTAAATAAGCATAAAATGATAGTTCTTTGAGTTGGCTATTTTATTGAAATTTGTAGCACAAGATGGCAATTTGCTACTTAGATTGTGATGGTTAATATAACATGCGTAATGTTGCATAACACTGTCTGTACATGTTAGGTAAGCCACATGGTAACATAAAAGAAATGTTAACGTTTAGTTACATATCAGCAATATTTTGCTTATAGCTTATTAAAAGTTTTCAATATCTGTTACACTGTAGAAATACTACACAGTTATAGTTAATTAATGCATAACACTTTAGGCTTGTTTGAGGAAATATGTTTAGGCTTTAACAATAACCAAAATGATATCGGCTTTATAGTTTTTGTAGGCTGTAAGATTTACATTTAAAATTTAGGCTGTAGTAAAAGAAATACATAGGTTTCTCTAATAAATTGAACAAAATGACTTAGGAAGTTGTACATGAATCAAAAGTGGAAATAACCTAATTAAGTTTTACAAGTAATATTTTATAATTATTAAGGTAAAGCTAAAATATTCTACCTGGTATCCGGAAAACAAAGGTTTAGAAGTAATTCATGTTGTTCAGCGACACACCGCGTTACGCGATCAAATTATTAAGAATTTAATGACATGACTACCACTTGGCAGCGTTTTCAAGTTTCGTTCGTAACGGTCTAATGGCCGACGCTTTCTAGAACAATCTTATGACCAAGCAAAATTTTAACTGCATAGATAAAGATCAGCTGATGGTTGTCGGATTACAAGGTTCAGTTATGTACGACTGCAGATACCGTACAGAGTCGACATCTGGCGGAGAAAAGGATAACTATTTGGGGACTGTTGGTAAGGACAGATGATAGGAGTTGTAAATTGTGGATGGACGTTACATTGTTTAACAAGTAAATTTACTTCTAATAAAATAAATTGTGTTAGTATTAGTGAAGAGGGAATGGATGTAGGCCTAGATATAGAAAATATTAAAATAGAAACAGTACAAAAAGGTTACAAAGATCCTAATGAATGGATAGAAACATTAATAATTCGTAACCAAAAGATTAATTTTAAACTGGATACAGGAGCACAAACTAATTTGCTTTCTATTTCACAATTTAAAAATCTAGGGTTGCCTAATACACTGATTAAGAAAGTATTACTCAATATAACGTCTTTTACTGGAGAAAAAGTTAATGTTGCAGGAAAATGTGATTTAGATTGTACTTATAATGGTAAAACTTATTCTATTTCTTTTATATTAGTAAACGAAGAGTGTTCTCCTATTTTAGGATTAGAAACATGTAGTAGCTTAGGTTTGATAGTACGCACAGTAAATGTCAATAATATAGGCCTAAATGATAATCAACAAGAGATAGTAAATGAATATAAACATTTGTTTGATAATCAATTGGGAGATATTCCAGGAATTGTTCATTTAGAATTAATGGAACATTTTGAGCCCAAAATAGAACCAACCAGAAGAGTTCCTTTTGCTTTGTTGCAGCCTTTAAAACAGGAACTAAATAAAATGGAATCTCTAGGTATTGTATGTAAAGTATCAGAACCTACAGAATGGGTCAACAGTATGGTTCTAATAAATAAAAAGAATTCAGGGCTTAGAGTTTGTCTAGATCCACATAATTTAAATAAATATATATAAGACCCAATTGTCAATTGCCTACTTTAGAAGAATTATATTCTAAATTTACTGATGCTAAGATTTTCTCTGTACTAGATACAAGTAGAGCATTTTGGATGCTAAAACTAGATGAAAGTAGTAGTAAACTATGTACTTTTAACACACCCTATGGTCGCTATAGATTTTGTAGGTTACCATATGGCATAAGTAGCGCTCCTGAAATATTTCATGCAAAATTTTCAGAAATGTTATCAAGTATAAATGGTGTTGTAAACTATATGGATGATGTTTGCATTTATGCGCCTTATAAACAAATACATGATGAAAGATTGAAACAGGTGTTGAAAATAGCAAATGATAATGGTATTAAATTCAATTTGTCTAAATGTAGCTTTGGTGTTTCTACAATTAAATTTTTACGTCATGAATTTTCTAAAAATGGTATTTCACCAGATAATACTAACATTTTAGCCATACAAAAAATACCTTCTCCTACCAATAGAAAGGAGTTAGAAAGATTTCTAGGCATAACAAATTACCTCTCTAAGTTTATTCCAAATTATTCTAGCATTACTGCACCATTAAGAATGTTACTTAGAAAAAATGTACTATTTCAATGGCATAGTGTAAATCAAATAGCTTTTGATAAACTAAAAGAAATAATAACAAATCCACCTGTTCTAACTTACTATAATTCTAAAAAAAGAATTAACAGTTTCTGTAGATTGATCTTTAACTGGTCTAGGAGCTGTGTTAATGTCAGAAAATCAACCTATTTGCTATGCCTCTAGATCTTTAACTGATACACAAGCAAATTATAGTCAAATAGAAAAAGAAATGTTAGGAATAGTATTTGGATGTACAAGATTTCATCAATATATATTTGGTAGAAAAGTTTTTGTCGAGACAGATCATAAACCTTTAGAAAGTCTGTTTAGGAAGCCTTTAAGTGCTGCCCCTTTAAATTTACAGCGTATGCTACTTAAAGTACAAAGATATGATTTAGAAGTAAAATATAAACAATGTAAATTAATGTTCATAGCAGATACTTTATCAAGAGCATCTTTAAAATAGCTAAAGGGATAATTAAAAAATGTGATTATGATAAGTCAGATCCATATTTATCTTTATTGTATTATAGAAACACTGCAAAACCTCATTTGCCTTCACCAGCACAGTTATTGTTTTCTAGAAACCTTAATACATTGTTACCACATAATAATAGTTATCTTAAGTCAAAATTAGTCAAACCAAATTGGTTAGCATTAAGAAACAGCCTATACAAAAATATTATAATAAGACAGCTAAACCTTTACCACACCTAAATATCAATGACGAAGTGTTATTTAAAAAATCTTTAGAATCTTCTTGGACTCCTAGGAAGATTATAAGTAAAGAAACAATTCCACGGTCTTATGTAATAAAATATGAAAAAGGTCAAAAATATCAAAGAAATAGAAAATTAATTAAACCTTCTCCAATTGGAATTATTCCTAATCAAAATACTAGTTCTAATGGGAAAAACAATACTGACTTAGTAAATTATAGTAACTATAGTTCAGAAGAAATTTTAGATTTACAAAATAATGTAATTAAACAAATGGATGGTTACATTAACAAAAGTGGACGACAGGTTAACAATCCTAAAAGGTTAACATATTAAACAAAATAGATTATGATATCAAATTATTATATTTTAGTAAACTGTATTTAGGTATTACTTAAATAAAAATTGTCTTTAATTTTATGCAACATGGAAGTATTGTGTTGAATGTAAATAGTTAAAAAGAATTTATATTTTAGGTTAATTTAAAATAGAATTATGTTTAAAAAAAAAGAAAAAGAAAGAAAGTAATTTATGTTAAAGAAGTTCTACTAACAATTATAAAAGTTATTGTTTGTTTTATATTTTTATGTTCTTAATCAATAAGTTAAATTGGTTATATAAAATGTTTATTTAATTATTGTATTGTAAAGTTTATTTGTTTTATCTGAAGAGGAAAGATGTTGATATAATATAGTTCAATGTAATTATACTAGCATAGATAGACATCAGACATGACTCTATGGTCTATCACACTATGACAAGAGAGTCATTCAAGATGGCCACTGATGTTCATGCCTATAGTTACTGCTAATAATTATAACCAATTATGACTAATAAATAATAACTGTAATACATTATAAGTTTTTTCATTGTGAATCATAAACAACAGATGATGTGTGACTCAGCTGTTATATTACGGACGTATACTCGTTTTTGTAGGAGTTGATATTACTATTATTTCTTTATCATAGGCTTTAATGATTTAGATTATTCTATAACTAGTAGCCAAAATGTTAAGTATATCATGCTGATATTATGTACTAAAAATTAAGTGGAAGTGAAGTAAGAGACAGATGGCAGTAGATATAAATTCCCAAGCGTATAGCTTCATTCTTCTACCTGCCATTTAGTTCAATAATAAATAATGATAAGTAAAATTGCAATGATTGATTATTTAGGATACTATAACAAATGTACATGAAACCACAATGGTGGTTTTTCAGATTTAAACAAATTTTACACACTATTTTTCAGTTTTCAATTTCTGTCATTTAAATGTTTTCATGATTTTTAAAGTATGTAAGTTTTGATAAGACATTGAAATAGCGTGTATAAATGTTTTGTAATATTTGTTTTGTTTATTATTTGCACAGACATTTATGTGTGTATTCTCAAATATGTGTGCTGATATAAAAATGGGTTACGTGTAGAGATTTAACTTTTATAAGCATTAAAAGAAGTATTTTCATTTCGTGAGATCATCAATTTAACTTATTTTCTTGAAAAATTCGGCTAAAAATAGCAAAGTTTTTATGATTTTGTTTACAGATTGAAAACATTAGATGCAATGATTCCATGGAGAAGATAGTAAAATGTTGAAAATAAAATGGGAAAATACAAACCAAGCGGATATTTACGATTTGATTAGTCAGCCGTCGTTGTTTGTTTTTAACAGATTATTGTACTAAGTATTCTGAACTGAAACTCGTGTTTTAAATTTATGTTGAATGTATAAATTTCGTTTGCCTACTTGTATAGTTTATTTGAAACAAAGGCGCATTTCCAATAATTTAAGAGTGCATCATTTAAAGATCAAAATGACATTGAGCATATTTAGCGTACTTTACAAAGAGTTAAGTGGAATACAACTACAAATGCGATAAAAAAAAAGAAAACAACATTTACTTTACAAATATCATACATTTTTTGCAACTTATGTTTGTTTAGAAAACAGTATATTTCCGAATGTGTGGAAACGAGCTTTGGTCCGCCCTATCAGCAAGACATGTAAACCTTCAGGTGTAGCGGACTATAGGTATATTACTATCCCTATCAAAATATTTAGAGCGAATAATAGATCAGCAGTTGACTAAATATTTAGAAGATAATAGTCTTCTCAGTCTGTTTCAGTCAGGCTTTCGGACAGTCAATAGCACTGCGACAGCACTTATATGTGTATCTGACAATATACGGTTAGCGATGGACCGTAGAGAGGCTACAATAGTAACTCTATTTGATTTCTCTAAAGCTTTTGACAGTGTTAACCATTCCTTATTGTTTTTAAAACTGAATAAAGTCGTACCGTCTCCTAAAAGAATAATTTGTGTCAAATCGTATTTGTCTGGAAGAAAGCAGAATGTTTGTGATGGTAAAACAAGGTCTGCCTGTGACTCGTGGAGTTTCACAGGGATCTGTTTTAGGACCTTTATTATTTAGTATATTATATTGAAGACATTAGTACTAGAATCAAATATTGTATCCTTCATCTGTATGCTGATTTTCTTCAAGTATATCTACATTATAAAGTCAATGACATCGGCAATGCAGTTGAGCGTATTACGTATGACATTAAAAGTATTCGCCTATGTGCTGAAGGGCATGACTTGCGACTTAATAAATCAACCCCTTATTATAGGCTACTCCCGACTTATGAACACAATAGACTTGAACTTAAAATTGGAGGCGAAGTATTAAAATATCGCATCAGCGTTAGAAATCTGGGCATGACAATCAATGACAGATTAAACTCTACTGAATATGTAACTGAGACATGCAATAAAGTATTTGGTAGGATTTAATCTTTGAAAAAAATTAAAGATTTTTTTGCCATTTCATAATAGTACAATCATTAAAATTATGCCATACTTTAACTACTGTGACACTGTAGTCAGTGACACGACTGTGGAATTTGATAATAAACTCCAATGCTCTCAAACTTATTGTATTCGATTTATTTTCTATTAAAAACTTGATGATCATGTGTTAGGAACTATTATAAACAATTTATATGTTTTAAAACTTTATGCATTTAGATCTTTTCATATTTTAATTACATTGCATACTGCCCTTCGTATTAGAGTGCCGACTTACTTCTATACTAATATTATAAAGAGGTAAAGTTTGTTTTTTTGTTTGTTTGTATGTAGGGGGTAATCTCTGGCACGACTGAACCGATTGAAAAAATAGTTTTACTAATAAAAAGCTACACTATCCCTGAGTAACATAAGCTATAATTCATTTAGGTAAAAACCTTTTTTTTATTTCAATATTTGTAAATTAAGTCGGAAAAAATTCTTAGGTTGGGCCTAGAATGGTAAACCAACACATTATGTAATTACATGTACATTTATTACCATAGCAACCAATTGAATAAAATAACAGATAATATAGCTGTTAGCTCCAATATTTCCATTAACAGCTGATTTCAAAATTTGAAGCAATTATTTTTGTATTTCTAGCTTTTAGGTTAGGGTTTTAACGTGTAGACCTGAGCCTTGCTGGTTCTTTTAACCATTGGGGGTTGGCGTGCGGAGCACGCAGGGGTTTCCCCTAGTGTCAAATAAGTTTGTTTTTGCCTTGGATATAAGTACAAAAAGTACAAGGAAGGAGTCGACAATGCTAATCATTCCCAAGCACAGAACTGTAAAATATAACAAATCTTATACCGTAACAGCATGTCACTTGAGGAATTCCCTACCAGATTCCCTTAAAACTATCGATAGCCGTGCTCATTTTGCAAATTCATCGACAATTTAGGCCTACTTCATGAATAGTATGGATGTGGACTAATATCTTTGCTCGGGGTGTGTAGGAAATGGAATTTGTTTCATTTTCTTATTTAAATTTCGTGATGAATGAATTAATTAATGTAAGCGTGAATGTTGTTATAAGTAGTTTATTTTTATTTTTTACTTCAATAAATATGTTTAAAATTTTGCTATTTATTTTGTAAGGTTTAAGAAACTATATTAGTGTAGGTTTTTTCTTTTTTAATTCTTGTGATTTTATGTGGAATTTTCTTTGTATTTATTGTGTATTTTTGTTTTATTCTTAAGTTAATTATAGCAATATGTTTAAAAATTGTAATTATTTATTAAGAGTAAGAACAAAACTAGGCCTATATAAATGGGTTTTTGATTTTGAGTTTTAATAAATCATCTAAAATCACATCGACCATTTATATAAACTAATAGTAACTCAAATTAAAGACATTTCTTGAGTTCTGCATGTAGGATCAACACTAAAATAATACCTGAGTGACCCGAGTAGTTTACAACAGTATCATATACAGCATTGATCAAAATTTTACTAAGCGACTATTTTACAAGAAAGGACACTTTAAATTATCACTTTCATGCGAAAGAAACTTCACCATTAAACTTCACCGTATAGCCATTTTAACTCTGAAAAGAGTTTGTATTTTAAATTTAATTAAATAATTATTGCAGATTTATTCTTTCTCTGTTTGTAGATGTATGTCTTTTGATTTAGTTTTTTGAGTAAGTTTTTTGTTTTGAACATTGATAGCAAAAATATACTACAATGTATTTTTTATAAACATTACAAAGTGCTAATAATCATTTAACTTAAACTGCGGTTAGAACAAAATAGCTTATTGTAATTAGTTTAGACATAGTTGTATTAATTTTAACTGTATGCCTATGTATATATAGGTATGCCTTATACTTATATGTTAACATTATTTTTTGTTCCAAGACTAAGGCCACGACTAATTATTATTAGAGCCAACTATGCGTCATTCAACAACTTTGATAAAATATTCAAAATCTTAAAACTAATATCCTACAGTCAATTTGATAGAACAGCAGATGATATATGTGGAAGAACTTTTGTACCTGGGCCTGCTATATACATTGCTACTTGTTAACGACATAACTGAATGTGAAGTAGACATTGACAATAACACTTCCTAAATATTATTTTAATTTAAGGAAATCAACTTAATATTTAGCTATACATGCATCTATGAATAAATATATAAACATATAGTCTCAAGCTATTTGGTTGTAGTCTATTTAAATGCTAAATTTGAAATGATGCATTAAGTTTGAATAATTATTGGATAGCTCCAACTTTAACACAAGTTAGAATTGTAAGAAAAGTCACTACTTTAGATGTATTTCTGTAAAACGTTCTATAGATAAACGTGCGAACGCAGAACGATAAAGTAACCCCTTTTAAGCAACTTGACGCTAAAATAAGGTGCTTTGTGTAGTACAAAGACATCTTTTTCTAAAACTTGGAGAATCAGTCAGAAAGACTCCAATAAATGTAAGCCACGTCTGTTGTTTGGAGTCGGAGAAGTGATGATTCAGCATCTTATTTTACTTTCTAAAAATAAGTACTACAGTGTATCTATGTTCAATGAGAACACATAAATATATATGTTTTATTTACAAATTATATATAATTACCAATAATAATATTATATAATTTTAACTATTATTTTGTGTAACGTCTTTTTATATAGATTGTAATTTTCAAAATCAAATTAAAACGTTAAATATTTTTAACATATTATTAGAATAAAAGTAGTTTACAACATTATAAACACTTGTAGACTCTGACTTGCATAACCCGTATTAGTTAAAGTAAAATCGCCTAGGACAACGAATACTATCGTAGACTAACTGATTGCGAAACATATTAAAAAGAATCAACAATATCATCAGAACCAGAAAAGAAGAACAAATATGTCTCATTATGCGATTACGTCAACTTGCTTAATAAGAAGTTAAAAAATGTAATGGCAAACTTGATTAACACCGTCACTTACCGAAAAACATGCAATCCTTATTAAAACCTAAACAAATACCACAGTTGAGACATACAAAGGAATAGGAGATTTTAAACTGATAAGTAATGATTGTTCTAGCTTCTACATAGCCAAACTGTACCTCACTTTTATAAGAGATTTAAAGAACATTTATAATCTGTGAACATGAGGACAGTAAAATTAACATTTGATGAACATAAAAAACCAGTCATACACAACAATTATTAGTACTAATATGTGGTGTAGGCCTACACGTTTGTAGGAAGGACGGACACTCCTCAAACAAACTAGAAGAATTTGAAATTTGTAAAAGACTCCAAAACCGATCCAAACAATATACTAGATTACCAACTATTCAATTATATTATACGCCAATATGACAGAGAGACAAATGAAGGAGCAATTTCCAACAGTGCTGAATCAGTCTCATTTAATGCCGATCCGACAGACCACACCCACGTGCACTTCTATGTTTACGTTTTTGATGGTGTGCTAATTACCTATTATAGCCAAATAGAGCGAATTGTGTGTTATGTTTAGTGTCTGTATTTTTTTAAATAGCCTGATTATGTACAAAAGTTCCGAAATTGCAATAATTCAGTACAAATCACTTATAATATAATTAATATTTCAAATAACCAAAGATAATATTAAAACATTTTTTCTTTCCAACCAAAACACAAACACACAATTTTATTAAATTAAAAAGTAAAATTTATTCTACTCTTACGTCGCTTTATTTAAAAACAATCATATTGGACTCTTTAAGTAATCAAAATTCTATTTAATGTTTCTTATTTTACAGTAGACAAAACGGGAAAGTGACAAATAGTAACGATAAAGCATTCAAAATTACTAATTATGAATTAAAATTCAATTCTTTAAATATAAATAGCCCCAAGCTAATCTGATAAATGAAAAATTTAATTAAAATAACACAAACTATTCGCTTCTTGCTTGGAAAGATTTTCACAAGAGCTTTTAACTGAGATACACGTCGTAAAGTTAGGTACACAATTTATTCATTAAATACGTGCTAACTTTACAAATATTTAACACAGAGCTAAACCTTTTTCCCGAATAAATTTAACTATTTTTATAATAAAATAAAAGTATAAGGACATACTAAATGGATTAGGAAACAATTTTGCACCTCTCTAAACCTATTTTAATATTAAACCGTGTAAATTGGTTTCCCAAACCAGAAACTATCGATTGAGTGAGCCTATATAATGTAATTAATTTGTTTTATAATATTACAGTACTATAGACAAGCATTTACGCCACGGAAAGTTCAGAACAATCATGCATTAAAATACAAACACATTTTAAAGGAAATGTTTTTCTTTAAATATACTGTACATGACTTTGATATTCAAAAACTTCTAGTTTCTCTTTTTAATAAATATATTAAATATTCTTGATGATAAGACAGAAAGGCTGCTTACTGTTGTAATTATTTAAAAGAGTTATTTTGTCTTGGGATTTGTGTTCCCTGAATCAATCCACATCAAATCCACTAATACATAACTCTCCAAAATTGTTAGCCTCACAAAAAAAGAAAGATCAATTTGAACTGCTGAAGAACAAGATATGTAAAGTAGTAATTTGGTCAGAAAACAGATATGTAGCATTACCCAAAATAATGAATAAGTAATGTTTTTTTAGCTATTTTATAAACATTTAAAATTTTATTCATGGAATAAATTTAATTTCTTAGATAACTTTTATTTTTTTCAAAAAGGTTTAGAGCAGATGTAAATAAAAATAAATATTCTTGAGTTAAATGAATCTCTAAAACTGTTGTACAATCATTTATAACTTACCTTTGTTTATCGGCACCAAACAGTTAGTTACCAGTCGTTATAATAACAGTAATTGTTATTTAGTGATTAAAAATATTCACATCTGGTTAAAACTGTAATATTCCATTAATTTATTAACACTAGAGGTACATTTTCTTAACATAAGACTTGAGTTACTAAATTAAATAAATGAAAAGTACTAAAACTTAAACTATCATGTCTGATATAAATACATAACTTGTACATTGTATTTATTGATAACAGTAACAATTATTGATGATCTTGTTTTATTATGTTTATTTCCTAATGTTTTTAAGTCTTTATCTAAAATTTACTTAGTTATATCTTGCTGAAACTTTAATAATTTCTCTATGAAGAATGTATGTATTACTTAAAATTTTACATTGAATTTAAACTACTGCCTATAATAATTAAATTATATTAAAAATATAAAATATTTGTCAAATCCAAATTGAAAATCATAACTAACTTTCATTCAAAGTTGTTACAATTTTAATATATAATATATTTTTTTATTCTTGTTTAAAACCATATTATGTATGTTTAGAAGTAGTGAGCATTGTGTTAAATGTTTCTACAATTAAGATATAAAAAAATAAAATGGGTGCAAATAGAATGCATTAGGCCGTTAATGGCCTTGATTTTGAATAAATATTTTGAGATTTTAGACAAAACTCGTGTTAACCGAAGCTGCTTAGTTGAAAGTTAAAGCAGTTAGCAAAGAAAAGTTAGCAAAGAAAAATAAAAGAAAATGAATAAGCAGAACGCATTGGATTCCGGCCTCTCTCAGAAAGTTTTTACAAGTTCTGCAACTGAGCTACATATTGTAAAGTTACACAATTCAGTCCTTCTGATATTTTTGGATTTACAAAATACTGTACGTAGAATCAAACTTTTTACCCTATTAAAGTGTACTTGGTTTACAAAACCAGAAAATATTTTTATTTGTTTTTGCCTATATAATTATTTTGACTCTACATATCAATTAGATATTTTTTCAAAACATAAAAAGTTTAAAGCAAGGCAACTAATTACGACTCATTAAATGTTCACCGTTAATTTTAAAACGAAATAAATACAAATACTTTCATAAATTTTATGTTTCTAAATCCTTTGAATTGCTTCTGTGTGGGAAAAATTCAGTAATTTGTAAAAAAATTCTTGATTAAAACAATATATATAAAAAAGAACTCAATGATTGAGTTTACACAAATAGGCAACATATTTTAGCAAAATAGGTTAGCCTGACGTATATTTTCGATTAATAAGGTTGTTGTAAATTATTTATATATATATATATAAAAAAAAGCAAAAAAAAGCTACATTTATTGTACTAGGGCCTTCATTAGAAATCATACATATTTTAATAACCAGTTGGTGTTTTGTGTAAAAGCTAACGCTCAAAGGCTGTTTTGTAAAAAACAATAATTCTGTGACAGGTTTATAAACAATTATTATTATCTTCTAAAATTATAACAACTATAATTTTTATATGTTTGCATTACTAAAATATATTTATTTAAAATAAATAATTCTTTATTCAATAAAAAAGATATCAAACCTGTTATTAAATATTTCTTAATTTAAATACGCATTTAAGAAATGTATGTATTTGCAACTCTTCCTTAGGTGCATTTACTAATAATTTAATTTTGTTAATATGGTTTTATCTTCTCCAAAGTGGGGAAAAAATGCTAGTGTTAATAGTAAATAAAGTACATTAAATATATTGTAACATAAATATTATAATGTAACAGAATTTGTAAAAAGGGTGAAACATGCTAGTGAACTTTTTTTTTTTACTTTAGATTATCTTTAAAGTACTGAAATATTTTCATTGAGACATTAAGTTTCTTTTAAACTGATGGTAGACGTGAAAAATACTTTAATATTGTTACTTATCTTTAATAAATAGTGTGTGCTTGTTTTGTAATGCAGTTATAAATCATTATTATTTAAGAAAACCTGTAAGCTATTGTTGCCGTAAATACTAAAATAAGAACTAAATGACATTGTAGTTTGAAAATTTCTTTTTAATGATGGATTGATCATATTTTTGATCATACCATCGTTTGCGAATAAAATAATAATACGCGCCTCTTAGAGAGAATACACAAAAAGCCAACAAATGTATAAACTTTATAGTAAATATAAACAACTACTAAGATTTACCTGAAAACACAAAAATTTGGTTTATTTTTTATGTTTAGCCATTTATTGTACATTCACCTAAAAAAACATTATACATTTCTGTCGTCAAGTAAATTAATTGGTTAAGTAGAAATAGGAGAAACGGAGCTTATATAAAACATACTCTCTTTAAAACTAAATCGTTGTATTGACTACTATTTAAAAAAGTTGAAGTAAATAATTACAATGAATAGAATCAAAAAAAAGTTGTACGACTGAATTGCTGTAGCGCAAACAGAGCGGTGGAGGGCTCGTGGACCACCTGGGCGTGGTAGTGTTGAGCCTTCCGGAAAGACCGATATTTTCCTGTCGCCTGTTTGCAAGCGGAGAGTAAGCACGGCGATTTCCGCGAAAATCTGTTGAGAAGTGTCATCAAGATCCAAGATGGAGAGAAATTGAGAGGGGTGTTACGCCATTAAATTCTGCGTCAAACTCGATAAAACTGCTACGGAGACCCTAGGAATGATTACGGATGCCTACTGGGATGCTGTCATGAGTCGTTCAACAGTGGCACACCAACAAATCCCCGCGTCCGAAGAAAGCCAGAATGAGCAAGTCATATGTCAAATCCATATTCATCTGCTTAATGCCAGATTTTACGTGGAAGTTCTTGACAGGTTAAGCAAAAGCGTTATCCGCATGTGGTCAGACATAGCCGATTCTTGGAAGCCTCAACACTTCAAGGCGCCGTGCCACACCGCGCTGCTGGTGAGGGAGTTTCTGGCCAAGCACAGGGTTGCCACTTTGCCTCATGTTGCTACAGTTCAGATCCAGCACCGCCTAATTTCTTCCTCTTTCCTCTTCTTAAGCGGGACTTCGAGGGAAACCGATACAGCTCCGTAGAAGAGGCAAAAGTGGCCGTGATGGCGTCTCTGAACGGGACCTCGGAAAGCGAGTTCCAGGAGGCGTACGCGGATTGGGGATAGCGTTGTGATGGAGCACAAGGGTGCTCGTACCGAACTGTCCAATACACAATTAATTCAGTCTTAATACTTTTTAAACCTACTAGGTAAGTATAATCAAAGTAATGCAATATTTCCAAGCGCAAATATACTTGAATATGAATTAGCATTCATTCAAATGTTTG
>JAGFPH010000070.1:0-14343 GCA_018207615.1 Philaenus spumarius
AAATTAAATTATAAATTGCAACAATAAATTAAGGGGATTATATTTTTGTAGTCGTATGAACTGATCTTCTTTGATAAATTATTATATTAAAATTGTTTTATGGCATACCTTATCGAAGTAAATTCTTGCATTATAAAGACAATCAATTATTAGCTTATTGCGTAGATTTATGAAAGGTTCAGGACAGAAAGTAAACACATGTTTTAACAAAAATAAATTAATTGCAAATAATAAACTTTATTTAGATAATATTTTCCATTATTTACATTATATTACACGTTTATACAGTAGTAACAAGTTCACATTTGGGGAAACCACGCTAAAATTAGTATTCTAATGATTAGAATGTTATACAATTTCAATGAAAGTAATTGCTGACGGAAAAATCAGGGTCCTCTTTATTTGTAGCTGTGAGATTAGTATTTCATTTAAATTCATTAAGTACTTTATTTATAGTAAGGGTATGTAACAGTTCAACGCACTGAACAGAAATATTATATTTTTTTATTCTTCTTTGAAATAATTAACTTCCAATCTTGTAAATTAGAGTAGTACTTAAATTCAAGATTTAACAGTTTTGCTTGAAAGCCTGAACAAAAAATAAGGAATACATTAAAATTTAAAAAATATAATATTGATATCGGTTACAAAACTAAATTATAATCCTTCTGAAAATCTTCAGCGAACTGGCAGAGAAAAGAACGCAACACGAACTTTTGAATTACTATTATAATTAAATGAGATTAAAAACTAGTACAAGTTTTTTTAGTAACAACTAGTTTTGTTAGTTCTATTTCTTTTAATAAAATTTAAAGTTCCTGCTGGACTATCCCTTGAGTGTTATTTATTAAATACACAAGGTTTATGTAAAATACTTTAGCTGTATGAGTTGTTTGTATTACATGTATTTATGTTGTTCCATATTACAGTTTAGTTCATTAGATTCTTCTGTTACAAAAAATAGATGAAGTAAATTTATTAATAAATCAGGCCAAATAAGGTCAAAATCGTGTTCTCTTTGTTGATATGCTTATCTGTTTTGATCTTTTTTTCATTGTTTCCTGAAAAACCAAAAACAATATTAATATACCAAAATTTAAGTAAATAAATATATCTGTAAACAGTTTTTGATTATATTTATTGTTATTTTTAAGTTGTTATTTTTTATTTACATTATGTTGTATAATTTGAACAGTTTTCTTTTTACTAATATTAAAATGTTATCTTACAGTCAAATCATTACAAGCAATTATTGATTGTTTATTCATTTTGAGCGTCATTTTTTTACCACTAAATTATTTGCTGAGTTATGAAAGATTAATATAATAATACTTTTGTATTTACGTTTTAAATCCTAGAGACGTACCGTATATAAACGTCCCATTGTTTAAATATTACGTTAACGTTAACGATTTATTTCCCACTGAAAAACGTTGAAAAATGTTAATTGATTTTAATTACAAGTTAAAAAAATTACTGCGTTGGTTGTTTCAGGCATAATTATGCTCTTTAAATAAAAATATCAAAGCTTACAGAGTGTAAAGTCGTCATTTTCCTTGTATCAAGTTTCAAGCTTTAATTATAGCATACAGTTGATCGAAGATCAAACTTTCCTCTTTAATTAACCTTTTAAGAAACACAATGAAGAATTTAATTTTCAGTTTACAATAAATAATGTTGAACTAACTACTAACCATGCAGTTACTAAAGTAACGTTCTTATACCATGCTCTCCTTCTGCTGTGGATAGACACTAGTTTCTTGTAGATGTTCTTCAGAAGTAGGATACTTTTTTTTCTGAAGTTTTAGTATGGACTTTGGAGTAAATGAACTTGAAATGTAGTCGGAATATTTCTGTAAAATATATTAATGAATACATTAATTTTTGCCAGTGTTTCCAGGGTTTCAGAAACTTATAAACAACAAAATAATACTCATGTACTCGTAATTCATTAATTCAGTTTGATTTTAGGATTTTGAGTCATTTATTTTATCTAAAAAAAGTTAAGCTAAATTTTAATAATACAACAGATGCTAACAAAAAAACTGTATATATATATAATTTATAATAATATGATCATTTTATAAGTAACTAATTTAAGAATACAAAAATGTTTAGATTTTTAAATATTATAGTTGACTTTGTATTTTGAGACACACAAAGTTAATAACAATGTATATTACAGTCTATTTTATATGATTTAATTCATACAGATTACCAAAGTAAGTTTTGAATTAGTATATTAAAATATACTAATATATTAAAGAGATTAAAATATCTCTTTAAAAATCTTACTCAATGGT
The DNA here is from genome assembly GCA_018207615.1 of Philaenus spumarius. Lineage (NCBI taxonomy): Eukaryota > Metazoa > Arthropoda > Insecta > Hemiptera > Aphrophoridae > Philaenus > Philaenus spumarius. The sequence goes on from JAGFPH010000070.1 coordinate 2,304, forward strand.
AAATTAAAATACAATAGAAATAAAACATAGTAAATAGAGAAATTCATCAAACTATTTTGTGTTTTGTCCCTAACGAAAATGACACTTGTACTAATAAAGTTTTTCTTTTTTAAACTTTGGTATGAACTTATATATACACCAACTCCTTTGCGAATAAAACCTAATCCTGTTCTCACTACAATTCAAAATATTTTGTGAGTCAAATTATTTTTTTAAATGTACTTTGATTTAACACGTCATGTCACAGAGTGCTGTTCGCGTCTCAACCGTTTGAACACGAAAGGGTCCCCATTTTGGAACGAGAGGGGAATTTTGTGATGCTGTAACTGTTAAGATGGGAACTAGAAGACGTACATAAACAATGACTGGCACTCACAAAATATTTTGTTAAACCTAACTAAGTTGGTGGCAAATAATGTATTTTCTTATTATTATTTGTCTTTACAATAACTTAGCAAGCACTATCAAACGTGTCTTATACTTAGTATTCGAACTAACTTACCTAACATTATATATTTTGAAAATAATATCTCTTACATTATCCAGCTACAGAAGCAATCATAGGGAACCATATTTGTACTTCATAGGTTATTTTTAGGTTATTAACTTTGTTTAATTTTTTTAGAACTAACTGTTGTATGTAACATTTTCTTGTTTTTTAAATGTTGTCAATATTTGTATACATTCTTTAATCTTATAATACGAAGGGTCTATCGAAGGAAAGTGGATATTAGAATAATAACTTTAAAGACAGTATAGGTCGATACTATAACTTTAATCTACATTTTTGTTGTTATAAAATTAAAGTTCATATAAACTACAAAAATTTGGTAAAAAGTGGAATGTAAATTAAAATTAAACTTTACAATTAATTGTTTGTTTTTACGAGTCAGATACAATGTAGTTAGATTATACACCCTATACTTTTACTACCTTGCAAAAAGAATACTTCTGCTAAATATAGATAACATTCCCATTTTATTACTATTTGAAACAAACATATAAGCTATTTTCTTACCTCCGACTCTGTGACACGTATCTCTTCACACAAGTCGCCAACAAACACTTTTTTTGACATGTCTTGAAATTCTGAAAAAATAACGTCTAAATGTACCATAAATACAAATTAAATACTTGGAAGTACGAACACTAATAATACTTATTAAAATATAAATAGAAATAAACAATACATTCTCACCTGTACTGTGAGGAATGACATCTGGATTTATATCAGTGCTATCGAAGCTTTCTGACAGATGATTTTCTTTTTCTTTTGGAGGCGTTCTTTCTCGTTTATTCTCTCTAAACCGCAGCACCATGAGTACAGAGAGAGCTATGAATATTGTTGTCATGACAACCCCAACTACTACTCCAAGCAGAGGGGTTAGTTGTAGGATTACTGGTGTTGGAGCTAAAATAAAAATGTGTACCTCCTGTTAGTCCTGTGAATTCATATAAACTACTGTGGATATTCAGTTAAACTTAACTTAAATATTAACTGAAATATTTACTAAATTTTACAGCATTACATTTATTTTAGAGCTTCAATAACATGTTGTCATATATTTTTTTAGAAAGTTGAATTCCTGTGATTTTAGATAACGCACGATTGAAAAATCTGCGTGTTTTTAGAGATTTTTTCTAAAACGATTATACGATTGAACTTATAACGCAGTAACCATTTTGAAATATGTAAACATTTGGTTAGTAAAGCACATATTACATGCTGTATTTATATAATGTACAACACACATATACTTTATTTGTACGAAACATAAATCATTATGTATTATAATTTCATTAGAATGATTCTTTTATTTGTACAGCACATCTTTATAGTATCAAAGTCTCCAATATACAGTTAACATCTAACAATAACTGTCAATTTAACATCCAAAACAGGTCATAAATGGTAGAGGCAAGGCTATTTGAAGAGAAATTCTAAATATTGTTAAATAATTTAAAGCCCACTAACGAAATGATTGGGTTCCTCCAAATAGATGAGTGTATAAGTCGCTAGGTATTTATATCTTGGAGGGAAATTATTGTTTTACAAATATGCTTAAATAGTGATACTTTAATCAAAGACAGAACATTTAATATTTAGTTCAAATATAATTTTAAAAGTTTATAGTGAAAATTTAGTAATAATTGTTATTTAATGTTAATATTTTCTTTAAAATTAATAAATTAATGTATACATTTTGCTGTTGGAGTTTCATAAATGTGTCTATTAAACATATCATTGGAATGATAAGCGGCTTATCGATAAGTGTTCAATTATATTTCCTCGTCTACTTAAGAACTTTTCAAAACAAACTTCTATATAACATTTATTAGCTTGCCACTTCTCTCCTTCAATTAAATTGCTAAAATGTAGTTGAAACAAATGAAAGCAAGTAAGGATGCATGTGGAGTGTAACTGTCTTCAAATAATTACTTAAAAGATCATTACTTTAACCCAACAATATGTTTTAAAGGAATAAGTTTTGTATAGTAAAGTTTCTGTTATTGTTAAACGAAAATGCATACTATGTTCTGGATTATAATGTTGTTTTTACTGTACTTGTGTTAATTTTATTTCGGTTTTCTTTAGATTTTATTTTATACCAGTATTCAAAAATAGAAATATTCTTAATTCATTCATTTTAAAATCGCACACAGTATTATTTATTATATATTATGGCATACGAATATAAACTTAAAAATTAGTTAGATTGTTTGCTTTAGTTGTACTACTTAATTAAATATACAGTGCCGGCAATACAAGGGGATAACAGTGCTTAATGACGATAACCAATCCATCCACAAAAGATAGGATAACAGACTATAACTTTCAATTAAAAACAGCAAGCATGTTGTTGACAAATATTATATTATAACACTTCTTTGTTAATTTTAAAGATAGTTTAGATTTTTTTAAAGGATCGGCGAAAACATCACTAATAAGGGCTAATGCTTTATTTTAAGTGTTCAATACTATTCATTTTCAAAAAGTAAACTATCTGTTTTAGCAAAATTCACACATAATAGTATATTAAAATATTTTTAGACAACCGAGGATGAAATTTAAAAACAATATTTAGTGTCATATTAAGTCTTACAAATATAAAATAAAAATTCAAATTACTCTAACAATTTACTATAGAGGGAAAATGAAAAATTCCAGGAAGTTGTTTTACCAGTGTTACAAAAGAGTACTTTTAAATGTAACGAACATCTATACAAATTTAAGCTTAAGATGAATACAGATAATATATTATTGATGAATAAATCTGTACCCAATCAGACGTAATATTTACGGACTTGAATGTCAAAAAAACAATAATACACCCAGAACAAGTGCGAGATAGGTGAAAACGTATTACCAGTAGTATGGGGACGTTGATAAGTACACGAATAAACTAGTAGGCTACTAGTAGATCTAGAAATTGTAGTATCTTTGAAACGTGTCTACGAACATAATTATTAAGTAAACGCAAGTTCTCTCAAAATACTGTACTCAACGTTATTATGTTAACAACTTCGAACAAAATTAATGCTTAAACACTTTTTTCATTAGGTAGGCCTAATTACAATATTTGTATTCACAAATAGCAGAGCAATATTTTGAAGTTAACGCATGTAACTAGTCTCCAATAAAACTCTGACCAATAAAGGTTGAGGGAATTTAAAGAACTAAACAATTACTCTATTTAGCTTCTTTAAAACATGAGTAAATAAAACAAAACTAAGGTTCTGCAAGTGTTTAATAACATGTACAACTTAATTAAATTCTGGAACGAACATACACTAATGCATTGTTAATGATTCATTACATTTTCATTTAAAACCAATTGGCTTTAAATAAAACCACCCTTATTCAGTTAATTAACGTTTAATGTAATATAATCTCACCCAACTGTAAATGCAAACTGTCCACATGTCTTTCCATCTGTAGTGTATTGGTGTTGACTGGAAACATGTCGCTTCGGCCTTTGATGTTTGTAGCATAGAGAAGAATGTGAAATGAAAAACCCGGCTGAAGTCCCTCCACTTTAAACCACGGCACCTTTGATGTTGAATTTGTCAAAAGCCTCTTATTGAGTACGTCGTATAATTCCATCACATATATTGCAGCAAGTCCGCCATTGAAACCCTCTTCACATTGCACTTCTAGGGATTCTGTGGTCTGATTCATCACAGTGCAGTTGCTTAAGTTATCGGGTCTTCCTAGTCATATTATTGAAATGTTATGCATATACAAAACAACTGTCTAACATTTACTAAACTAGACATGTGGTTTGTGAATGATCAAAAGAATAATAGTTGATATTATTTCAAATCAATTTCATATTGTGATTTAAGTTTCAGGAAAACAAAACAATTTACGTTACTATTTTCTCGTTTTTTATTTTACTTTTAAATGTTCTACTTTTCTTTTTTCTAATGTTTGTTTTCCTCGTAGATTTTAGTTTATTAACTTAATTTTCTTAATTTCCTACAAATGGAATACATTAATTTCTCGAATTTAAATTCTATTTCCACCATTTCTCCAATACATTGCTAAATCCATTGTCTACTTAAACTCTGGATTGCAAAAAGAATAATTCAAAATCTATTAATACAACATATGTAACAATAAACTACTTGTGTTGTAAGAGTAATATATATTATGAAAATAGATCGGACACTTGCATAGCTGACTGGCTTTAAATTAATTGTTACACAACATTCTTATTTACCAAATAAATTTTTTTTTCAGTAATATAATTTTAAACCTTATTTACCTGATTTTTATTTTTTCAATTTTGACGTTGTGGCCTACGGATTAGCAGAAATGTATAAATAAATTTATATTACCTTTTTCCAGTATGTCACTCTAATCTACTGTTGATTTCAATGATTAGGCCTACAGCAGTTTCGGGCTGCGTGAGCCCAATCATCAAATCATATAAGGTTGTATTTTGTATCGTTCCATACGGAGGTCTTTGATGTTTAAATAATAATGTTGAATACATTTCACTTGTACAAATGCACACCAAAACACGTTTACACAAATTTACACATAAACGTTTACAAAGGTTATCTAACACATGTTATCGGTTTCATGTCGGTTACTGCGCACTCTTCAACAAACGGTTAGCGACTCTGAAGACTTTTACATGTAGGCTATTAGAAAGTGTCGAACTTGTAACCGATATCGTTACCAAATTACAGATCGAAAAGGCAGTAATCATTGAAATTTACAGTGTATTAGTGTTACGTACAGGAAAAAACTTAAGAACAATTTATTGTTTGCAATTTCAATCAGTCCACCGAAAGTTTAATTTAAATTTTTACTTGTATTAGAAAGTTTCGAACATACTTTAAATTGAATTTTGCATGTAATAATTGTATACTTTATGACAATAGATAGTATACTGAAGAAATTGAAAAGTTATAGCAACTTTATTGTCCGATTTAAATAAATAAATAATAAGACAGATAGAAAAAATGTAACCGTAAGAGTTTCGTTATCACTACATAACCCTGAAAATGAGGAAATTTACGATCAAAAATTGAATGAAATAATATCTACAAAAGTTGATAGTATTCATATGACTTCAAATAATACCAGAATCTTCAAATTTGTATATTGAAGATTATATTTTGCATTTTTAGATATAAAAAATATGTATCGAATTATAGCAAACATTTTTTAAAGGATTATCATAGTATTAGTTTATCCGTCAGTATAAAATATCCTAAGTAAAATATATTTATTGAAAATTTTATCAAGCCTGATAATAGTATTTTCAAACTGAGATTCAAAAAGTTTTTTTATTAACAATTAACAAGAAAAAAAAAAAACAAACTATTATTGTAGTTCTTGAATAGAAATAAAATGTTTTAAAATATTGTAGCTATAGTTTATTTTTTGACCTTTAACTTAACAAAAATAACAATTTAATCATCAACATACTAAATATTTGCTGCTTTATTTTACTAAGTAACCTTAGTAGCACTCACTCTGAAAAAATATTATTTTGTAATAGTGGTTCTTACATTCCAATTTGACTAATTATTGACATTTTGTGTTAAGCATTTTTAGCACATACAGGCAACAATGTTAATTTAGATACAATAATACATCTATCACATAGACACATCTATGACTGTAAGGCGGGATACTTTCTACTCTGTATATATGACTATTCCACTTTGTAAATTACGTAATGTATTGATAAACGTTTCGGTACATATTTCTTAAAAACCAAATGACCTTAACATGCGTAATTTGGTAAATGAATGGATCTTGGTAATTCATTTAGAATTAATATCTTGCTACGACGATATACATTTTTACACATTGATTCCTTTATACTTTAATATGTTTAAGAATATACAACCTAATTATATTGTTATATATGGCATACAAAATAGTTTACATTTTGTAGAGGTTTAGACTAGTGCTGATGGACGCCAAAAAATATAAAAGTGGGGAAAAGAATTAACACCATGAGACCTACTGGAAGAGGAGCAAAATATTGTTCGAATGACGGGGAAAATAATTTGGAGTCGACAAAATGAAGAAGGGTGGAACGGGGTGAACTTTTACGGGTTGAAAGTGGTATTTCACGGGTTTTCACGATTTGCAACGACAGTTGACCTCCTATTGAAAAAAGTGAAATAGCAAAGTTGTTAATAATCAAAAATATCTACTTTTGTATCTAACATTTTTCCACATAACCTCAAATTTCCCGTCAAAATCGGAAGAACCGATTTTTTATTTTTTTTCTCGGGCAAAAATTAATTTTGTTTCACAAAATTTGGTATAAATATAACTTATTTTATTTCAAGTAAGTTGTAATTTTTTTTGTAACGAAATACAGATTTTTCGTTTTTTTCCGACAAATTCCGAAAAAAGACCTCATTTGCAACTGAAAAGTTTCAACGATAAAATTTGTTTTTTCAAGCTCACTAACCACCATTTTTTACCGTTGAAGCGTATTCTTTTAGAATATGTAATACAAGAGTTATGCTGCTATGGAGAAAATTTCCAGAAAGCGCGATAAAATAAAAAAAACAGATTTTCAAAAATCAATTTTTAAAATTTTTATTCTAAACTCGTATTTATTTATTTAAATACGTACTCGTATATAAATACATTTTGTAGAGGTAATCATATTAAACACTAAAATATAAGCCCTACAGAAATGTAAATTTACAAGTTATTTATTTAAACCTTTGAATCCCTGAACTATTATAGTATTAAATAATTGAAGATACCAATTAAGTAAAAAGTGTCAACCATTTTTTTCGGGTAAACCCATTTAGCGGGAAAGTAATATCCTGACTACCCACATCCAAATAAAAGGGTTGGACTTACTGACAAATGTCTGAATCCTATACCCGCTCGACCAACAATCAATGAATATTAATATATATTTAACATGGAGTTGATTTGACTTATGAGGTCTACTCGTCCAAACTATATCCTTTGAATTTTGCCCGGTTATTCTTTGAATTTTGAAAAAGAAAGCCGTCATGTTTTGAAATATGACAACTTCTCAAATAAGCTATACTATTTTATTCTTTATGAAACTCTATAGCAAATCACGAGTATGTAGCTAGTTGTAAATAAATGATTCTTTAAACCAATATAATATAATGGTTTTGGTTTTAGACTGATGGGAAGGCGAGACACTCATCTATGTATAAAATTATGTACTTCATAAGGTCAAACAAATATATTTTAATTTACACTATGTAGCATTAGTATACGCCTGGAGTTTACATTTTCTTATCGTATGCAATATAATATTCAAATGTGCAATCATTTGCTATTTCATAATACATTCGTGAAGTATAGTAGGCCTATACACATTTACATTATTTCTCTTGAATAAAACTAAATAAAGTAGAACTAAAAATGTTTGGTCATTAAATTTATAAAATAAATACTTAAACGTAATTGACATATACACAATCTTCTACTTTCACTATATAACATGTGAATCAAAGAAAAGTTGATAACATATGACTGGAATACAATTCGTTTTCCTGTTATCTGCCTTGTTTTTTTATAAAACATCTTTAGAACTTTGAAGAAATAAAAGATATTGAGTAAAAAATATGTAAATTGTGGTTTTAAATTAAAAGCTTATTTAAAATTTGTCAAATATTTTAAAACCGGTTAACACGAAGGTAATAATAGCGAAACAAACTCGGTAGTATGGGCAATAGACTTAAGGTACAGTTGCAACCAAAAGGTGACTCGCATGAACTTTTTCTTGAATAAAGTTGCAGTTGTATCGAATCAGTGCACGAAAAGAATTAGTTACTTACTTTCAAAGAAGCACATCAAAAGGCAAATATTTACAAGATGGTTTCCAATAATTATGCATTTATTGTAATTTATAATAGAACAAAAGAAATTCAGAACAAATAAGATATTTCTGTATATTTACCACTAGGAATAATCTGAAAGACGCACGGAATCTTCTGTTCTCCCAATTCGTTCCTCGCCCAGCACAAAATAGTTCCAAAGTCAGCCCGGCTTTGTGGTGTATATATAAGGATGCTCCTAGTACGATCAACTATGGAAGGTATTATTTCGACGTCAAAGATCGTGTTGTTGAACTTCCAAAAGAATTGGACGTCTCCAGGGTTAGCTTCGACCTCACAGTTTACTTTAATCGATTCCGATTTGGCAACACCGATTTCATTTTGTTTGCCTTCTTTACAAACGGGAATATCTGCAATAAACAATATAGAAATAAAGAAACATGAATATTGTATAGTTATAAATTAGATGTAGGCCAGTCGGTAGTTGTAATTTTAGACCAAGAGTTCCAGTAATTTACAATACGGCCGATTTTTTTATATAAGTACATTAAAGTATGTAGATTAACATAAAAAAGAGTTTACCAGTCAATCGATTTCCCAAAGTCGAAAAAAAATCGAAATTTTTTTTCTCGATATTCCTTAATATTTTGAGCTGGGATGAAGATAAATAAAAATATAAATTACCACCGTGTAGAGGAATTATTTTTCAATAAAAAAGGTCATTTGTATTTATTTCGTCCGAGCAATGGTTTGTCTGAAAAAAATTTGATAATGCAGGTAGGTATTTTGCAGCAGCGCGACTCGGCTGCACGGCTGAAGACCTATTTTTTGAAGCGCGGCCCAGTACATTATAAACTATTGCATAGTTATAATATATTAAATAAATAGTTGTAATAGGGCGTTTTCAAGAGGAAAGTGTCAGCTTTACGATGGCATGTTTTTTTATTACACATAATCATCTAACAAATCACTCAAATATAAAATATATATTGAAATTAAAAAAATGTGTCTCAAAGAAAAAGAAACCCGGTTATTTGGGGATTTTTAGGAGGAACTGATTAATATCAAATATAAAAATTCAACATGGCGGATTCAAAATTTCTGCCATTTTCTTTAAAATTTTTCTTTATTTTTTTGATATTAAAAACAATACAATTTCGTTAAGACTAGCGTAATAGCCTATACGCGGTCTCGATTAACTTGTCTTCGAAAAAATCCATTTCTCTCAAGATAATCAACCAGTTTGTATGCAATTTTAAATATACATAAACAATATGTGTATAAATATAATATACCAAAAAATTTATATCTGCGATAATTTTAACCTAAATAGGCCAGCAATTTATGAACGCATAATTAATTATCAATGAATATGTTTTATATGATCATTTCCGTCCATACGTATAGCAGATCTAAGTTGGCCATTTTGTAATATACCGAATTAAAACTTGGTATAACAAGTGAAAAGTTAATTTTTAACTTATATACCAAGACTCAAGTTCGTATCTTAAAAAATTGATGAACTAGAGCCATCAGACTTATCAACGAGCCTCACGATGTTTTGCTTACCGAACGCTGTAGCCCTTTCAATCTATTCCAGTTTCGTAAATTTTTGGAATATCAACATCAAATTTGTTTTACATGTTGAATACACCAGTATAAATATTCTTAGTAAGTATGAACGATTTTTTCATGTTATTTTTAAAAACGAGGCGTTTGAAAATAGCCTTCTGTTTTACCTATCTCGTTATAACTATAGGATAGGCCTAACACCTTTGGATTCAACGACTCCATTTTCGACATTTTTTAACATATCGATTTAAAAATTGGTACAAAAGTTACAAACACAATTGTTTTTTGCTATACTTATTTTCAAAACTATATTTAAAAAAATGACTAATCTGCAGGAGATCAACTCAAGCGTTTTGATGACAAATCTAAAAATGTCTAAAATTATACTTTTTTAAGTTACTTGTGTTTTTAAAAGTCAATAATAAAAAAGGTTTATACTTCTTGATCTTGTTTGATCTTGTTTAAAAAAACTTTTAGGTTGATATTTTGAAAACTTTCTAAACTGGAGCCCTTTAAAATGAGTTCGTGGGTCCTGTACTTCTAATATCGAGAAACCCATTGATAAGTCAAGTGGCTTTAGATCGAGTCATTTCAAGATAACAAGCTGAGACTCAGCATAAATATTTAAAATATATATTTTAACTCCTATGTCAAGTTTAAATTGGATATATTAAAATTCAGACAATTTAGAAAGAACCAACGCTTCATATATGAATGAGATTTCCACTTTTAGTGACATCCCCTGCTGCAAAATACATACCTGCATTATCGATTTTTTTCCAGACAAACCATTGCTCGGACGAAAAAAATACATACGACCTTTTTTTATTGAGAAATACTTCCCCTATACAGTGGTATTTTCTATTTTTATTTATCTTCATCCCAGCTGGAAATATTAAAAAATATAAAAACAAAGTTTTCCGATTTGTTTTTTGACTTTGGGAAATTGATAGACTGGTAAACATTTTTTTATATTAATCTACATACTTTAAGGTACTTATAAAACCAAATCAGTCGTATTGCAAATTACTGGTAGTTGTAACCTACACCTACTGGGCTAATGGACAAAATATTGGTTACAAACTAAATGAATGTGTCGTAAAATATGTACTGTTTTATAAAAATATCTATTTTAGTTCTCCAGTTTTGTTGTATTATTCTTTAAAATATATTTTTAGTATTTATTTCAATATTTAATGTTTCATAATTAAGGTACATAAGAAAAATGAACTTACTCTTCATTTATTTGTTGAACAAATATTGTATCATACATTACTGTATTCAATAAAAAATTCTAAAATAACATAATAAATACATATTGAGCTTGACTTGTGAGGAGTTATAGTTGACAGAATAAACACAGAATCTTACAAAGTATACATTTATTTAATTAAACTAGTTCCAACGACAATGCCACCCTCTCCGGTTATAAGAAGTTGTAAATACACTTTTCTTTTTATTATTGTACCTCTTGAATCAATGAAGATGTCGATATTGTTGTTGAAACTATTTTGTGTAAAAAACGTATTAGTTTTAAGATTAGGTGTCAAAGTTCTATTCTATAAAATTAAAATAACTCTACTTGCAATCAAACAATAGCTCCATTTGTGCAGCAAATCAATTAATTTTTTTAAGGAAACCGTCTTACAAAGCGGGTTCAGAATAGAGGGAAAATAAGCTGAAGTCGCTGATACGATTTTGTGATACAAAAGAAATCCAATAACTAACTATAACCTAATTTGAAATAAATATATTGAAATGGGTTTAATGAGCAAACGTTATGATTATTACTCCAAATTTGTCTTATTCGCATTATAGTACACGTAACCTCAACATGTCTGCCAAATTATAGTCGTATTCCGATTCTCCCTGATTAAATTAGCAAAGCTCGAAATCGCGTATACATAGGACGTGCGTTATGTTTAATATAGCTAAAAAATACTATAAAATAAAATACTAATATTGACAATAAATAGTAATAGTCAAAATAATTCAAAAATATGCTGTAATAAATAGTTGAATAACTACCAATATATTTTGAACATGTGGAAATATATTATAAAATTAAGAGTAAACAAATATAGTACACGATTACATAGTGGTACTACTAAAACAAGTTCCATACGACTGAAGTTGAATGATTGGGGGGGGGGGGGGG
>JAGFPH010000070.1:14443-78363 GCA_018207615.1 Philaenus spumarius
AAAAAAACTGACGAAAGTTCCCAACCAATAGATACTGACAGTGAGATGAAACCGATTGAATGCGACGAAATATTTGCAAATGAAAAATTTGACAACCGAGATTTATTGTTTATAATCTACTGGTTTTTACTGACGGAATACTTTTTTTTAATATGGCCGCACATGGCTCCAAAATAATTTTAAACAACTCAACGCAGGTATTTTCAGGTTTTAAATCATGAATTTACAGATTTAGACTTTCAAAAGTTCATGTTGTGTTCAAAATGCTTTGGATTAGTAAAGAACTGTAACAGCTTTCCGAATCCACTGAAGCTACAACACTTGACGCAATTTTAGCAATTGTCTATTTTTTCTACGACTAATGTTTATGCAGAAAAGGTGTCTTAGTTATAAGGCCAACTAAGTTATTGCGAAAAAAGTTATAAACGATGCAGAATAAGTAATGAAGCATGTCAAGAGATAATACTTTATTTTCTTAAGTTATAACCACCCAGGTTTTTCGCCTTTAAACCTAAAAAAAAATGTTTTCTTAAGTTGAAGAAAAGCACAATACACAAGTCAGCTGTCTTGAGCGGGTAATATTTAAAAATAATATTACAATCCAGTCACAATTTCGAGAAATAAAGAAATATATGAGATTGTTTTGTATTTATTTCTATCTTATAGACATTGCATGTACACGTCAATGCAACTTTGCTTATGTAGGTCATTTCCCCCCAATACATCAGCTTTAGTGACTCTGGACACTACCTACTCATACTATTCCCTTACATTTCACGTCCAGATACACTTGGTTGCTCTCCCCATCTCCTTCTTTGTTAGAAGCTATGCAAGTATATATTCCTGTTTGTTTCCTTGAAACATCCTGCAGGACCAGACTCTGGTTGCTTACCATAATTCCAACTGAATGATTGCTCATCAGATCCCTTCCCTAAAACAAGTTCATTTTTATTTTTAAAAGATGTCTTCTATACAAATTACACTCGTGCATAAATTATGCAACAACTATAAAAGTAGATTATATAATATAATAAAATAATTTGTTAAAATCAATACTTTTTGTAACGTACAAAATAATATATAGTTTGCAAATTTTGGTGAAGGGCTTTCACCATTTAACACTGCTAAAGTGTTTTTCCATCTTAATATGGAATCTTATCTGCAGTTTTTTTTTAAGATTAAATATGGGGGCCTGCAAGCAAACCTAGTATAACGTAACGACATGCCCCTCAGAGAAAACAAGCAATCCCATTGGACGGCTAAATTTAATTGATTAATAGAAAAAAATATATATGTAGATATTTAAAAAAACAGGTTTATTACTCTATAAGAATATATTATTGTAACAAAAGAAGTTATTTATTTCCCAACTGCAAATTACATCTAGTATTTATCATATATAATGCCCCGATCGCCAAAATCAGCGAATATTACGTTTTCATAGAAACATTTTCATCTCATTTCGTAATACACATTCGTCACCTAAAGTGCAGAAGATTAAGAAGGCGAGATTTAAAATTTAAAGATTTATAAAGTACATTATATATGGAAAGATAAAAAAAAACAGTTAACGACTAAGGTACAAACAAGTACGTGGCTAATAATTGAAGAAAACAATTGGAATTTATATAGAAAACAATTTCTGTCCAGAAGAATAATTAAGCCACCAATAAAATAAGACTCTAAAGTGCGATTCATAAATAGTATAGTGTTTTTCGGTCTAAAAATAACCCAGACAAGAACAAACAAACACTATATATATTGGTGAGTTCAAACCATTCATATATTTTATATTTTTGATTGTATACTGGCAATAAACAAGCCATTGGGCCTAGGAGGCAATTAACCAAAACAATTTAAATATAACATTTATTAGTGATACCGATAAAAGTGGACCAATACACTTGGAATTCTTTGATTAATTTTTCATTTTACTCATAATTTGTCTTTATCATAAACACTATTTCTTTATGAACTTGTGTTTTGTGGCCTATAACAATCTTGAGAAAAGCGACACCAACCCTTCCCTAATATATAAGATAAGTCTTTTACATATGTATATATGTCTCAGTGTAATGAAATATGAAGGGACATCATTGTTTTAGTAATAGTAAATTGTAGGTTTTTTTAGTTTGTGTTTAAACAATAATTTCATTCAAATTATTGAAGATATCTATATTATATTTGTATGTAACATAATATAATTTAATTTAAGATTAACAAGTATGATCAAATATTTTTATAAATTTTAATCAATGTTAAAATCGACATTTATATTATTGTATATTAACGTCAGTTCCTAACTATTAAATTCTGAATATCTGTTGTTATATTTTGTGTTTTATTTGTATGGATAAATAATATATGTACCTAGAATTTGTATTATAAAGGAAGGAAATATTACTTACTTATCACTAATAAATTATAAATAACCATCTATATTTATTCCAAATAATGTTCAATGTGTCAGCCATGTTATAAATTTGTGCACGACTTGTTAAGTAGAAATGTTACAAAGTCTTAAGCAACATATTTAGTTAGATTCATAAATCATTATTATGAACTTCTATTTTGTAACTGTATAAGTGAGTTTGCATGGGTAAGTGTGTATGTTGTTAGCTATGTATTCCCTTACTGTTTATGTTTCTTAACCGAATTTGGCATAATAATTACAAGTTAAATGGGAGAAATAACTCCATTGACGGCATTTAAGTTAAGATAAGGAATAACTATTAACACTATTAACATTTAATTCGCCTGAAACAAAGAAGCAGATATTCTTCTAATTTATTGCTTTTGCGATTCAAAAAGAAAGAAGATCACTCACTTTTATTTAATTTTCGTTTATAGGTTAAAATATTGGGTTACTACTTTGTATAATCAATTTAAATTAAACGAACGTTTTAAATGAGGTCACATATTACTTTTAAATCTACATATATAAAAGCCAAGTCCACTGACTCACTGATCACGATTTCTAGAAAACTACATAACGGATTGGAACGAAATTTGGTATGTAGCTTCCTCTAGGGCCGTAGGTGCTCTCTAAGAGTTAAAAAAAAAAAAATCGAAATTTTAGGGGAGGTTTGGGGTGGTCAAAGTTACTAAAAATCGCCATAAGAAATACATAATGTAATATATTTATTGATATAATATATTTTTTGCTAATATACATTTAACTTTGATTTGTCTATCCGTGCAAAACCGCATCGGGCCAGCTAGTTATATATATAGGAAGAATAAAACACTAGTATTTTGATTTCCTACGTATAAGAAATACAAATATGAGACTCCAACACAAGAATAATTGGAAGATTGTATCACTGCGTTAGCTACATGCAATTTCGCACATTCCATTCTCAAGTAATAAACCGAAAAAGATAAGAACTTTCATTTTGATTAATGGATGGCGATGCAATATTAACCCGCTTTCTTGTATGCCTGTCTATTTGTTTATTTTTAAATTAAGGAGCTCAAATTCACTGGCAATTCGTCGAGCACTGAAGTTGCAATTATGGAGATGGAAAGAATAAAACTTGAAATTCCAGCAACTTTAAAATCAATTTTTGCTTGCGTCTTTGTTTTATTTTCAAGGAAAATAAAACTAAAACAGATTGGTACATAACAGTAAGGAGTGTAGGGAGTAGCTGTCGAGAAAAATCATACAACACAATGGTTTATATCATTTGCAAGTGCAATAAAATTGTTAGTGACTTATGTGAACTACTAAGAGTAAATTATCTATTACATGCTCTCCACGATTTTCGTTTTAAATCTAAAGCCGCTGTCACACATAGGCTGTTTAGTAGCCGCTACTAACTAGCCGCTTTTAATTACCAACGTAGTCTGACCTAGAAACAGTGGCTGGATAATGCCAGCGGCCTATTATTTACTAGCCGAAAACAAAAGTCAAACATGTTTAACTTTTTAACGCTGCCGCTGCCTGCCATCCGCTAGCAGTCACGTGACCTCCTCGCTGGCGCAGGCAGCAAAATGTGAACCCCTAGTAGCTCACTAGCAGCTGGTGAAATGAGACGCTAGCAGTTGGTTTTACGTAGTGTTGTATATTGCTTTATATTTTATAATATTTCATTTCGTGAATAAAGTGAATATGGTTGACATAAACAACTGGTCGAGCAAAGACATTATAACATTTTTAGATTTATTCCAAAATTATCCTTGCCCGTGCCAAAATTACGCTTACTCTGCAGAATACACTAACAGAAATGCCAAAGATGCATCATATTATAGTGACTTATTACAAGAACTTCAGCAACGAGGACTAAAAATAGGTTTGTTTGCATTGAATAAAAAGCTTATGTGATACGTATATAAATGAACTGTACAAGGTGAAACAATCTGTTAAGGAATAATTGCATAAGCAAAGGCTTAATATTAGAATAGGCTTTATTATTATTATTAGGAAGCAATATAAAGCTTATAAGTCCCAAGAGGAGAACCTAAAGTAGAAGCTATTGTGAAAGATATAAACAAGTGTCGCAATAGCTGAGACAAGCAAAATTCTTAGTTCAGTAACCTGGATGGTTATATATACTCCTGACTGACCTAAAAAGGAGGTTAGTCTTTTGGAGACACCACGTGGGCAGCGGAAGCTCTGCTCGTCGATAGGCTGCTCTTGGGAGACCTTTGCCTTGAAGGGACATGGTGACAAGGTGAGCAAATGGAATATATAATCATTCAATACGGTTACATTAAGGTGATAATTTGGAGGTGCAGCCAACTAATTTAAATATCATTTCGTTTAATAATTCCGGTACTTAGAGTACTCTGTATTGGGACTTAATTAGTTGGATATGATTAGGATTAATAAGATTGTAGAGTTCGATCTTTGTATGTTTAAATTATAGTACTAATATAGTACTAAGTAATTGAATTTTAATTTAGTGTGATGATATAATATATATATGTATGTAAAGTTGTGATTAGAAGTTTAGAGATTAAAGTAATTAAATAATACCACTGAACCACCATCGGTGCTCTAACTTAATTTATGAACCCTGGGCAGTTGAAGTTATATTTCCACCCCTATCGAATCCAAGAAAAATTAACTGTGCGGTAGCAACTGTAGACTACTACCGGCTACTTAACTAGTCTTGCATATTCTAATGTGAACCCTTTCTTCTCCGCACCCGCTGGCGATATTACCAGCAGCTAGTTAGTAGCTGCTGCTAAACAGTCTAGTGTGACCGCGGCTTTACAAAAATCTTCATAGCTACTAAAAATTCACAATCCCAAATTTTTAAGACAATTTTTATTGGGTTATTAATCCGTATGGCGCTGGGAGAATAATTTAAAACATTTTAAAAATGTTTTAAAAACGTAGATATTTAATATTTTTTTATTTCAATAGTTTGTTTGATTATTTTAAGGGTTCCATATTTACCAACATTGGTGGATTTTAAAATCAGAGCAAAACTGTATCATACCCGATGTTTTGCAATGAACTTATTTTATTATTATTATCCCATGCAATGCTGACTAATTTTAATAATATCTTATAAAATTGGATTTATTTCTAGAAAATATAGTAATACATAATATCAAACCAAATTATTTAAATTTCTTTATATTTTTTGATTAATTTATAATTGAAAATTAAACTTCAAACATTAATTAAATTGAATTATTATTACTATTATATTTGAGGTTAACTTCAAACAACGTTATGTGGAAGAAGTCATATTATAAAACAATATTTTAGTACTATAAATAACTGCATAAATATGCAGAAGATTTATTAATAAAACTTACTAATTTATAATAATATTACTAAACATTTAAACAAATTATTTACGAAGCATTAATCGTGTTTAGAATAGATTATGTAGATATATTTCTTAGTGCAGTTTTTACTATATAAACGTTTTAAGGTAGGTTGTAAACAATTTCAGATGATCATGAGTACACAAACCAAATAAACTAGTAGTTAAACTTGAATTGATTACTTAAAAACCATTTATTATTACGTAAGTATTTAAAATGTCTTTCAAGATCAAAATTTTATTCAAAATCACACGAGAGAAATCAATTGAAGAGAATTCGAGAGTTGGAAGCAAGTAGGTCACTAGAAATAAAATGAAGATCAAAGCAATGCTTAAGTACTTCGAGTTCCATTCTTTCCTCGGAGGATAGACATCAAACATACACCATACAATGAAATTAAAATACAAAAACAACAAACAAGATTGTCAAAGCAGGATAGATCTAGAGCACTGAAATGAACTAGTTTTCTACTTTAGAATGTTTTGTAATTCGATTATGAGAATGTATTATACTCTTGGTTTGTATATATTTATTTATGTATGTGCGTATAATATAGGTTAGTACAGAAATCAACTAATTAAAATTTTCTAATCAAACTAACTAAACATAAATTTAATTTACCAACAAATTTTTAGGATGCCAATATTATTACATAAATTTTTTTTAAATGGCATTGATTTCTCTAAATATCTCAGTCCTTTATTTGTAATATGCATTTTTAAATGGATGTTAGAATATAATAAAACTACTTATAAATATTACAAATAATAGTATTTTAAAATACAATAGAGGAAACAAGTTTTATTAATATAAAAAACGTTTTTACAAATTTAATTATTAATTAATTTTGATTTATCTATTTGAAAATACAAAAACATAATATATAGCCTATATACCAAAATAGGTTATTATATTCACAGTAGTTTTTATACCAACCGACATAAAAAAGTTAAGAAACTAAATTTACTTTAAGATATAAAATATTTCTTGTAAAAATGAGATTTATTTTAAATTATTGTTACAGATTGATAAATAGCTGCAAATACGTATTATGGTTTTGTATTTTAACTTTGGTAAAATACATCGATAAAAAAGTTTTGAATATTATATGTTTTATTATGAGAAACTGTGTTCTGTTGTTGTTTATATAGTTTTTATTTCTCATAAGTCCAGTTCAAGTTTAATTTAATTTATAAAATAAATACTAAAATTCGTATATTTATTTAGCAACTATACAATAAAGTTGTGTATATACTTTACCAAACTATTCGCCTTACGTTATGTCTCCAAGTGACATGGCTAATCCACGGGTTACTCTTTACGTTACATTCCAGGAACACATCCATCCCTTCTCTAAATGTGCTGAAGTTTGAACCACCACCAAAGTCAAGACTTACTATGGGAACATCTGAAATAATTAACGATTAAAGTTGAATTTACAAAAATTAATTATTTTCAATAGTTAATTAGGTATGGTCAAATAAAAACAAGCATTTATAATCTGTAACAATGATTATTTCTCGCCCCTTTTCTCGAAGCCATTGACAAGTATTGGGAACTACGTATAATTTTCAATAGGATTGTAAAAAATCTACCTGTAAACTTCAACTATTTTTTTCCGAAACTTAATGAATATACTTAAATTAAATTACAAGTGAAAAACATGGACCAAGACCGGGATTTGAATCCTGGACCTTTAAGATTCCGTCGGAACGCTCTACCAACGAGCCACTCTGATCACTCCAGATATTGGTCAATATTATCTCTCTTGTACGGTTTTACTGCAATTATTGAACTAATACACTGAATATCTCGTGTATACCACATTGAAATCAATCTCAATTCTTCTTTTTTTCAGCTTAAAGTTGAGTTATTAATTATTATTATTTTAAATTTTCCGCTTAGACTCTTCCTCAGCAAGGGTTAATTTAATTAAACTCATACGATTATGGCTCTGTTTTCAATGCCTACGTAGCAGGATAAATTCAAATAATTTTCGGCCTTCACACTATTTACTTTACATGATTCTTTGTAGGCCTACTTATATTATACTAATGGTCATTCAAACTTAAAAAGAATATATTCGAATGTATGTTTATTTATTATTGAAAACTCACTAATAGTATGTATTGCTTATTTAAGCAGTAGCTTAAGATTTTAATATCCAGGTAATAAAATCGTATAAAAAATGTTTATAACTCAGTTCGTAGAATCAATAAACTTGTTTTAACTATTACTTGAATTATTATTTTAATTATTTTGTTAGCTAATTATATTATACACTGTGTACAATCACCTGACTTTCGTATACTATTATGTTTTAGAATTTAGTTTCCTATTTTTTTTTTAAGTTAATGATAATTTGCATTATTTATACACATTATTTTAATCATTGCTCAGACCTTTGTAGCAAAGGTAATGATAAATGCTAATTTAAATAAAAACTTACGATGAATATTTAGTTTCCACCCATCCTCTAATGCGCTATTAGAAATTAAAGGAACTTCAGCTCTACAACTGAGGAATTTCCCTGAGTCTTCCATTGTGGGTACGAATTTAAGGGTGCTCATTGTTGTATTACCATCTCTGGAGGTCTATAAACAGATTTAAACAAATATTGAATGACAAATTTTTCTTAAATACATAATTTTAATACAATTATTTGATAGAAAAGTAACTTTTAAAACAACATAGTAGCGTAGTACTAAACCAAATTAGGTTTTAAATTATACTGAAATAAATAGTAAAAATATATTAAATACATTGAACCAATACTTAAATTGTAATTTGAAACGGATGCAATGTTTAGAAAATAATTTGTTTAATTATTATATAAATTAATAAATTATTTTAACTAATTATTTTTAATAATAATCATTATTTTAAATTATTATATCTGCTAAGATAAAAACGATCAGTTTGAATAAAATTTTCTGCCAATCCTAGCTTAACCCTTTTATATGAGTTTGTCGACGCGTTTCGGAGTTCCTCCATTCTCGAGACCTACTTCATTACTGGATTCATCCGTTTGCGATTCGTCTTTATATATACAGTACAGTCTAGCCACGCCCCCTCCAACCGGTACTGCCTCCGGCTACACGTTCCGAAGTCTACACAAACCTACGTGTTTATTTTATTCTTTAAAACTTTTAACATTTTTAAGATTTTGGAAGTTATTTCTGATTGATGTATGAATATTTAATATGGTTATTTGTTCATTAATACGCGTCGACGAGCTCATTTAAAAGGGTTAAGTCAGGATTGGCAGAAAATTGTACTGAAACTGATCGTTTTTTTTTTTAAATTAACCTGTAAGGTAAATAAGTATACATTGTTTCTTTCATAACTAACAACGAAATTTAACTGCTTACATTTACTAAACAACATGTAGGTAATAGTTATAATAGAGAGTAATAGTTATAATATTACTAGTAAATTCCCGTGAAAAATCACAGGCGAATTAATTAGATACATATGAGAAATGCATCATTTATACAAAAAACAACACACTTTATCTAGGCCTACCTAACTATGCAGACTGGGATTTTTAACACGGTAAATGTGTGCAATTATAAGGACTATAAAACTGTATAATATTTGTTACAATTTGTGTTTATGTATATTATTACATATATTTAAAGAATGATAAAAATGTTATCTTTTAATTGCCTTTTACTTCATATTGATAGATCAAATGATTTAGAAGTTATTAATATTATAGACCATATTATTGATTGAAATTGTAAACATAACCCCAAAATATAATATACGCTAGGTTTTGTTTGCATATTACAGATGATAGGTGACATCATCTGTTATATTATTAAGTTATATTATTTCTTATTTAATACTCCACGTAGGTTCGTACGTACACTTGCTTTTATAGGAATTGATTTTAAAACAACTGAACAATAATATTCATTACACGTAAGAATTTTAATTAAACAAGTGATTGGTATGTATAACATTTTTATTTATCACTCGTATACTTACGAGGTAGTGAAAATATTGTGTAACTATGCAACTCACCTTTTCTTTAGTATTACGTAAAGGGATGCTGCCTTTCCACCAGGATATAATAGGGGGAGGTCTGGCCCCAACGGCTTTACAGGTCAACTCGTATGTTTGGTCCGTAGAGAGAGGTTTGTTGTCCCCTTGTAATCTCACTTGCAATGGCTTCACTGCAAAACGTTTAGTTTTTAATCTTTTTTTACAATTTGTATTAAAACATTCATGAAATATACCTCGGAATTATTATGGTACTAGTTAAACTGAATTTAAATGATTGCCTAATGCTTACTGCGGATGTTTGAAACCTAGATTCTTACCCTTACGAATGTATGTGCAACTTGATTTTTTGTTTACAAAAAGCATACAATTTTCCAATTAATTGACCTGTCATTTAAATAAAGGTAGAAATACTTTATTGATGTGGGGAATTGGATTTAGTAAACAATTATTACACTTTAAGGAAATAATAATAATAACACGAATGTTAACTGCAAACATAATTAAGATTGATTCCAATGATTTTTCGCTTGGTAGTTAGTCTGAATGTTAGCTTGGTAGTTAGTCTGTAGGTTAGCTTCGTAGTTAGTCTGTAAGTTTACTAAAATTCATCTAATCATTCAAGAGTGATATCATATATCTGGTGTTATAACATCGCTTTGAGGTTAGAGAATTTGCATATAAAGATAAAGGTTCTGAATCAAATAACGGAATTGATCTATGTTTTTTACTAGTAATTTAGTTAATATATTATT
Source organism: Philaenus spumarius (assembly GCA_018207615.1). Taxonomy (NCBI): domain Eukaryota; kingdom Metazoa; phylum Arthropoda; class Insecta; order Hemiptera; family Aphrophoridae; genus Philaenus; species Philaenus spumarius. Next base: position 24,991 of record JAGFPH010000070.1, read on the forward strand.
CTTTTTGTAGATATATACATAGTGGTGATTTGCAAGTACAAATAATTTACAGTAAATACTAAATATGGAAGCCTATTTATTTATTTAGAGGTTCAATGAGTACTGTGGTGAATTTAAAAAATAAGAAACACTGAAGCCCCAACCACAAGTTCGGTGAATAAAACTACACAAATAAACTGAAAAAAAAATTATTAACATAGCTATTCTAGTTCTCTGATGTACGTTTCAGTAACCAAGTTACCATCATCGGAGGATTCTAAAACTAAACTAAAGCTAACAAGAATGAAACTATAAACTAAACAGATCAACTCTCCTCCTATCCCCACCTTAGATAGATCAACCAATCATGAGTGACCACGCCAAGGACTTGTTTCAAAAAGCCAGGTAGAAGCGGCTAACGGTACTTGTCCCTGTCCTTGGGAATGGCCCAAGGTTAAGAAATGAAACGTGTTACACCGATAAAATAAAACTTCTTAAACTACCGGAAAACAGTGTACAATATATCCTTAAAACCAACCATGAATTTCTGAATACAAAATGTTAAACCGGTTAAGAGCGTGACCTCCAATAAATTTTTAAACAGCTACGAAAGTATGTTTATTGCTAAAACCGATAGCGAATTACTTCTCAACTCAGATAAAGGTCCTATTCCTAATTCATGTTTGTTCTCTTTGTTGAAACCTAGGTAAAACCTTGCCATTAATCAGCCGTAGTATTTTGCTGTTTCTATTGTATTTATATATTCGTATGTAAGTCTTTTTCCTTATTTATTGTTTAGTTTGTTTTATTTAATTTTCTAATTTTATCCGTTGAAGATATGTATTATCTTAATTTATGGATTAGTTAATATTATTTTATCTTATAACTTTATCCGTTGATTATAAATGTATTATTCGTTATTTTAATGAGTTGTAAGATATATTGTATACTGTTTTCCGGTAGTTTAAGAAGTTTTATTTTATCGGTGTAACACTTTTCATTTCTTAACCTTGGGCCATTCCCAAGGACAGGGACAAGTACCGTTAGCCGCTTCTACCTGGCTTTTTGAAACAAGTCCTTGTCAAGGTCACTCATGATTGGTTGATCTACCTAAGGTGGGGATAGGAGGAGAATTGGTCTGTTTAGTTTATAGTTTCATTCTTGTTAGCTTTAGTTTAGATTTAGAACCCTCCAATGATGGTAACTTGGTTATTGAAACGTACATCCGGGAACTAGAATAGCTATATTAATTAATTTGTTTCAGTTTATTTGTGTAGTTTTATTCACCGAACTTGTGGTTGGGGCTTCAGTGTTTCTTATTATTTATTTATTGCTAAATATAATAAATATTAATAATTTGCACACAATATAGCAATTACGTTTTCTGATCATAATTATATTTACTTAAAACATACAAATCAAGTTTACAAAAACTTGAAAAATAATAATGTATAAGATTTAATTCAGTTGTATAGAGTGTTGAGTATTGATGGTTGGTCTATCAAACACTTTAATTATGTTTAAAAAACAAATATAACAACAGTTAGGGTACGAACAGAACAAGTTTGTCGCGGTGGAGGTGGAGGTCGCGGTCGATGTCGACATTCATGTAAAAGAAACACATTGTAGTGAATGGAAGAGAACAGAGCAAGTAAGTAGCGGTGGAGGTTTAGCGCGATGCCATCGATGCTTTTGATAATCAAATGAGTTTGTTTTACATGGATGTCTATTGCGCGGTCTACAAGGATGCTTCCCTGTGATTGGTCAAATAATAATAAATGACAGTACTATCCTGGTTTTATAAATTATTAGAATAGCAAATAACTTGAAAATACATTATAAGAAAATAATTTCTTATTCTTATTTAAACAATTTATTAATGTCATTGAGTCAAAAGAACAATATTAACATATAATATACATTTAACCAAATATTTATAATTTCACATAGTTTACCTAATAGTTACCACCAACTTTTCTTCTGATTCAATTAGAGTTCGATGAAATTTGTGGTGAGAAACGGAGCAATCCAAATAGGGAATAGGTTTTTCCAATAAGTACGAGAATGTTTCAGGCGTCATTCTCATATACGAATGAAACCGTTCCGGATCATTTTTCAGTTCGAGGAAAAGATGATGGTATTCCCCTAAACGGCTTCTTTTCGAATTTATTGGATGCACTGAAAACCGTCTGTTGTGTATATTACCTATCAGCCACCACTTGGTGACAGCTGACATTTCATCACTATCATCACTTGACTCACACAACATCGCAAAAGCACAATCTTTTTGTCATTCAAATTTAATCAAACTACTTCACTTGACAGTGATCCTAGCTCGACTGAGCAGCTCATGTAACCTCCTTGCTATGTGCTGTCGACATCGACCGCGACTTAAATAGTAGCATCCACCGCGACATCCACCTCTACCGCGACCCACTTGTTCTGTTCATACCCTTACAGAGTGATTTAGTTCAAGCAACAAACACAAGTTCTGTACAATCTAATGATTAGATGAAATAATCAAATAAAGTTGACTAAATAATAATTTATCCAAGGTTGAAGAAAAAATCGAAATATTCAAAATACTCTCTTTTGAAAATTGTATATTTTTACCAGGTTTTTAATATTAAAAACAACAAAATAAAGAAACAATATGTCTTTGGTTTAACAATTTTTGGTACCGAACAATTTGATAAAATTTGTAAATGGTAAATGTAAGACAGTTTCCAATTACAGAAAACTAAATAATAAAAACTAATTTATTTATTTGATTACTAAAAGAGCTGAGTAAGTAATCGAACACTGATCTACTTTTAGTTTCAATTGTTTACTAAATTCTACACCTAGAAAATTTACTGTTAGTTGGCTTAGGAAAAACCAAGTAATATTTCCAGATATTTTTGAAGCTTCATTCTATTAAAATACACAAGTGAACACATTCTTCAATTATTTAATTTAATTTATCATAATAAATTGTTATGGTTAATTCATATTAAGTTCAGTAAAATTGGGAAATACGTACTCATTGAATTTTAAATTACAACATATAAGGACATTAATTTTTAACCTATATTTGAGTTACAAGTAGGCCTATTTTGTTAACACATCACGAAACATATTCTATGGGCAGATCAAATGCCATCACTCTATGTATTAAGTAAGATAGTTCTAATAGCATTTCGCTTACAAAGTTTCCTGTATGTCCATCGTAAAGGTTTTAATAGCGTCTCGTTTACTTGTAGTACTTGGAATACATTTTATATAACAATATATCATGTCGGTGACTAGATAACAGTGATGGTTTTAGTATTGATGTATAATAAACGTGTTTAGTTTTCAGTTCAACATTGAATATCTTATTAAGGTCATTAAGTAAACGATGTTATTTTAAGGCAAAGTATGCTTATATTATGACGTTTTACCATCAAAAACCTTTACCAATCCCGTATTATTCTACTTTTAAATTACAATACATTATATATTTAGTCTGTTTGTATTCTATATCTTACTACAAAACAATTTACACGCAATGTAGCTTTGAAGCCCCAAGACTGGAGCATACCTATAGAACCCTTCTCCGCTCAGCAAAATTAGTATAAATGAAGTAAAGTTTTAACATGTCAATATTTCTTTCATGATTCCACTTCTACGAGCATACTTTATTTAATTGATGTATATAACTTATGGCTAAACATAACTAGTCAATGATATTTTAATATCCAAATCACTTAAATAATGTTCTATATCTACACTAACATTATAAAGAGGTAAAATTTGCTTGTATGTTTGTTTGTTTGTATGTATGTGGTAATCTCTGGAAATACTGAACCAATTGAGAAAATAGTTTTAATATTAAAAATCTACTCTATCTCTGAGTAACATAGGCTGGAATTAGTTTTGATTTAAAAGTTGAAACAACCCCTAAAAATTTATTATTTTATTTTCCTTAAAGCTAAAGAGCTGCAATTTTGTACATTTATTTCTTACAAGATACATAGAAAAAGTAAAATATATTTGCATTTTGTCACATGGGTGAAAATGTGATAGCAACCCCTAAAACAATAAAAATAAATTGTTATATTTTTCTTAAAGTTAGTGAGCTGAAAATTTGTTCATTTATGTCTTACAAGACACATAGAAAAAGTATCTTAGATTTACATTTTGTTGCGTGTTGCTAAGGGGTGAAAATATAGTAACAAATATAAAAAAATGTTAATTGTTATACTTTCCTTAAAGCTAGTGAACTGAAAATTTAGTACTTAAGTTTTTTAAGTGTTTTTATATGAAAGAAAATAAATAATAAATCACTAATTAATTCACTAATTTCATTCAATAATAATAAAATTAAAATAGTTACGTCTAATGGGTTAACTGGTGGGTAACAGCCCATTTACAACACAAATAAATTATTATACTCGCCATGATTGATAAGTGATAATCTGTTTGCGTTTGCTTCAACCCGGGGGATGCGAGCGAAGAGATCAGGGGGTAGAGCCCTCTAGTTACCTAATATAGACAAACAATATCTTTTTGTATAATACTATTAGTGTACATGTCGATACTAGTTAAACTTACGGTTCATATCTAGTGACACTGTATTTGAAACAGGCGCTATATATTTGTTGTTGGACGCTTGGCATGTAAAAACGGTGTGCAAGTGTTTTCTTTCCAGTCTATCCAAGCGTAGATCATTTCTGACTCTATGTTCTGCCACAACTGTGTAAGTGTCATCTATAACCGTGTCATTGTACCACCATGTCACTCGGGGAAGAGGACGACCTAGATGTAATACAATATTATTTTTACATTTATGAGTTTAAATAATAAAGGTTATATTAGTAGGCTAGTTTGGTTACCTTCTTATACAAAACTGTTGTATAAACTAATGAGAAGTTAATTTAGGTGAATTATAAAAACCAATATAAATAGTAATATAACTACACAATCACAATAAATTTTACTAATCACATTAAATCCAACCAGATTGAGAAACAAAATAACACAGAGAAGAATTAATTATTCTAAGGTAGTAAATAGGGTAAATAAACCTCTGTAGATTGTAAATAAATCTTAGCTTGAACATAGATTATTAGAATAAATTTTAATACGTCTATCTATTGCTCAAACGCATTTCAACGACACTATCGTCATCTTTAGTTATAGTTTGAGTATTGTAGCTTCAGCTTCACTAAAGATGATGACATTGTCGTTAATACCCGTTTCATTAATACAACTTATTAGTTGTGAGATTTTATGCTCAATTTTTATTATATCATCTGTAGATAGGATTATTATAGTCAAAACTTTTAACTGTTCTTAAATAGTTTGCAGGTATATTAATTGGTAATTATAATATAGAAAAACATAGAATTTCATTTAAACAAAAACAAATAATATAAATGCGTGCATAACATATATTCTATAGGTAAGTAACACAACGCAAAAGTCATATTTGTACCTCCTGAAGAAATACAGGCTATATCAACAGTAGAACCTTCGTTGTACGGCCCAATTATATACTGGTGGACTTGTTCCCCACTTTCATCCAGGATAATCAGTCTTTCGGGAGGAACTGGAAAAATATCGTTAAAACAAAATTTGATACTCAATCTCCAATTTAAAACAAAAATTATTTATTCATTCAAAATATGATAAGTTTATAAATCATATCAAAGTAAGCAATCAAACATTATAAGATCTAAATAAATCAATGCAATTAAAAATGTATGGTAAGAACCCTAAGATTGTTTATTATTGATGGAGAATTGTGGTTACATGGTATATAAGCTAAATTGGTAATTTAAGGACACCTTGGAGCTAAACGCCAACTGGGTAACAATACATTTATTTACGGAGAAAATGTTAATTTAGGTGACACAAAATACCAGCACGTGAAGGAAGATAGAGTTTCAGTGTTTGATTGTTACATGTGAGGTATGAAGTAACGTGAGGACTAGCGAATAGCAAGGGACTGGACAAACAATGAGTAACTTATATCAAACAAATAGTATAACTTTCTTCAAATTAGATAAAAATTTTGGTTTAACATCAGCAACAAATGAGTGATTTTTTAGAAGTAAATAGGTTATGATATATTGTTCTACTAAGTACCGGTAACGATTTAGGCTTGTAAAGCACTCTACCTGTTATAATAAAACAACCGTATCAATTCCTTAATAAACTAGTAAGTGGTAGAAGGAAAATGTATTCTCATACAAAAAAGAAACTCATAAACAATATGTAAACCAAAAATTGTTGGGCTTTTCAGCAACGTTGTATTGTTTAAAATCAATACAAATTATTGTAATACTAACTGATGGCTTTGACAGTTTGATGGGAATAGTTGATGAAACTGAAATTCTATCAAAAGTGCAATCAGTGTTCCTAACCATGTTGAACGTACACAAGTTTAACAAACTTCATTTTACTATAACAGCAGTTAAATCAAACATATAAACAAAATACTTTAATGATTCTTGAGTTTTAGTTGTAGTCATCATAACACGCAAAATGTATGCACTTTATAATCAACGATTTTTTAAAGAATATATTTGCTCTCAAAAGGATTTCACATTCACCATTTTGCTACAAAATGTTTACTTCCCAGACCCATGAAATGGTAAATTGAACAGGTGCTCTGAAACATCTCAACGGCCCTGGAGTACACATACAGGTGACGTAAATAGTGCTAATTAAGAACTGTTAGGTAGACAAAATATTGCAACATTTCTTATTAATATTGATATTTTTCACCTTTATATATCTTATGTTTTCTTTTACAAAATGTTTAGTAAATCATTTGTTTACATAAGATAAGTTTTATTAAAAAGATAAAACAAAAAACTAGACCTTTAACTTGTTGCATTAACAGTAATATAACCAAAGCTCCACGACCTTTGCTTTAAATAAGTGTTTGATTATATACATTAACATATATTTCCATAAAGTACCAGAAAGCACTGTAATGTAACTTTCACTGTTATGTAAATAGCGTTGGTTATAAACTTTGCCTTTGAGTGTGTGTGGTTTCGTATGTACTTCCATTTAAACTTACCTATGACTGTCAAATTCACTTTGCTATTACGTGTTGGAGACTTTTTAAAGTCTACACGACACCTGTAGACACCTCCATCTGTCTCCCTTATATTGGCTATTGTAAGTTTCGCCGGACTTTCTGAATGTTGGAAGGATGCTCTGCTTCCCAAGCTGCCTTTGTCTGACCAATGTTTTGCGTTATCAATACTTTTTATTCTAGAGTCGAAACTGTAATACAAATTAAATGTTGTATACATTGCACATTCATTCAATTAATCTTATCATGTATTTCATGTATGCTTGTAAGTAGAGCAATCAAATAAAAATATACCTTAAGCCCTTTTGTATGTTTAAAATGTTTGACTGTTAAGTTACATCCAAGTAACGACATTCCATTTACAGATATCAGATGTGATACATATGTTCTAAGTACAGCCCCGCTTGGTTTTAACTGTTTAGTCTAATGAGTCAACTTGCTCATAGCGTCTTTTTTTATCCCGGTCAAAACGTTTTCTACAACGTTATCACAAACCCCCTGATTTAGCGTCAATAAATATATTAACTACTTGGTTTTAGCGTCTTAAATCTGCAATATATTTTACTTAAATTTAATTAAAGTTATGGTAATATTATGTAAGTACAGTATATAACTATGTGGTAAACGTCACCTATGTGATGAGTTTAACCAATTGACTGACCTTGCTGGGGAAGTGTTGAGAATAATCCGTGGATAAACTAATCAATGGCATATCCTGGTGTGGCAGTTGTGATCAGACAGTTGCCTCCCACCTACAGTTCCGGTGTTGTTATAGCTTTGTATCGTAAGTCAACTATATTATTTTTTGTTGCCTCTGTATGTGATTTTTATTGTTACTGCCAGCACCTTCAGTATTATCTGATCCCACTGTGACCATTTATGTGTTTTGTTAATTTTGGTAGAGATACGTATTTTAGATTTTTAACTAAGTCCTTATGTTGGCAATTTGACTTACCTATTTTTTTTTTGCAATTTGAAGTTACCTAATTAAGACCCAATTAGCTCAAATTACCGGGACTCTACTGTGCGGTAAAAATAAATTGTATTTTTTTTTTAATCAACGACATGAATAATGTTTCTAATAATGTGAATACTGTAATTTTGTGTCTTTTCTCTCAAGGTAACAAAAGTACGGCTTCCAGTTATACATTTGTTAACGATATAACTTCTTTAAGTTTAACTTCATATATTATTTATTGCTCCTACACTTGTTTTATATACTTTAAAAAAATCTATTAACTATAAAAACCTGTTGTATTTTGATTGAAAAATAGATCTTCCCTGTATATATATATATATATATATATATATATATATATAAAATAAAAATATTATATATTTATAAATTTTTAAGTAAAAGAGTTCACCTAAACAAATTTCTAGTATAGTAGCTGAAAACCCTTTATATTCAGTATAATGCATCGTCTTTCCCTCATGAAAAATTAAGTATTATAAATTTAAATTAAAAAAAAACATTTTTGAAAAACAATCAGTAATTATGTTTACATTTTAGGTAATTACTATATTACAACAAACAAGTCTCTCCTTTATTACTTCACTATCTTGTGGAAAAATATTTATTTATTTATTTATCACCAAGGTAATATTTTAGCTGGCGTTAAAGTTTACTACTGTTAAGATTATTCAACAGAAGAAAAGTAATTAATTTAAACATTTCTCAGAGAAACAATTAATTATTTCAAATTCCATTCCTGCTCGTTTAATAAATTACTCAATAGCCTTATTAATTAGTTTAGGAATACAAGTTTCGTTTCTAACAGCATGAAAAACACATTAGTTTCCAAGATTGAGCAAAATAATAATGGTCGAATTAAAGCAAAAGAAAAGTTTCCCTCGTCTGGTTAAACTAAGGCAATATTAGTAAAAGAAAAACAAAAGAAGAATAGACACAATAATATACTATAAATATAGTAGTGTGCATCGGCAAACACTATCAAATATTAGGATGTGTCAGTATATAACCGACATGTTCAACTTTATCTGTTTTAATAAATTCAATAATATATATCTCAAAATTTTTATAAACCATTGCATTTTTAATTTGCTGTTATTTTATAGAACTTTTCAAATTTACCATTTTTAAGTATCCTAATATTTTATGACTGTCTATATTTAATAACAAATCTGCTAAAATGTAACATACATCTAATAATATGTACTTTAAAACTTCAATGTTTTCTTTCTTGATCAATTATTCAATAACATAAAATTGGTTTGAAAATAAATTCTTTGGCGCATCCGTTTGAACTACATGCAATTTACATTGTTCAAAGATTTACTTTGTTTTCCAATTTTAGAAATACATCTAAGTCATTACAATTATACTTTTTTCAGTGTGTATGAGGTATCGTTCATCTTAACCCATTTGTTGAAAGTCTAAAGTATTGCCATAACTGATTTCAAATAAGTGTAACAATAAGTGTATCTAAACCTTAACTTACAAACAGGAAGTAACTAAACAAAATAAATTACATTTTATTAAAATATAACACGATATTTACCTGTAAATTGGAACATCTTCAATGTCTTTGTACCAAATCACTAAGTGTAGTTTGTCTCCAGATATCGGAGCGAAGACATCACACGGCAGTTTTGCAACACCACCAACAACGGCCTCCGTAGCGGAAACAGAAACTGAAACAGAAACATTTAATAAGTTCAATAAAATGAGGCTGATTTTAATAATATTAAGATAATAAACTGGGTTACAATCAAATTTGGTTTGCCTTAATTTATTGTAGTGTTGTTATAAGTTTAATCGAAAAAGTAATGTGCCAAAATACTGTATGAGACTATTGGGTCCAAAGTAAAGGCTAGATTGTATAGATCCTAGTTAATGGAGTGATAGTCTTCCAATCTTGTCTGTCTTCCCTATTTATACACTTTGCTTTAGTCACAATATATAATTATAGGTAATTTGGAAAACTAATTGAGTTTTTAAATATATTAATGTATAAAATATGTGACGTATTAAATGTGCCCGATTTAAGCAAGGAACCATCTCCATTCATACTAAGTAATTACGGTTATTGTGTAAAGTTCAGGTTTGCAAGCTGTCTTCAAGAACAGATTTACACTATAGCGTGATATGAAATCCAATCTTATAATTTTTTTATTGTTTTATACTGGGCCTCAGTTTATTTATTAACCTTTGGTTCTATTCGAATGTTTACTTCAATTGCATCTTACTACTTTAAGGATCTAGTATACTTTAAAGCCTGGTATCAGAATTATTTCTATACGAACTGTTGTCAAGGGAAATGTACGTTTCGAGACAACTAGTGTAGGCCTATACTATACAGCATGGTATACGGAGAGGCCTGCAATATCCATGATTTAACCCAGCTCATAATTATATTGATAGCTAATTTGTGATATAACCGAAAGTCAATAGTATAAGTTATTCGAATTTATACAAGAATTTTGCCTAATATCCTTACATAATATCTACCACTTTAAGAGTTTACCTTATGTAAGACTCCAATCCCATATATTGTAGTATTGTGTTAATCTAAAGTCTCCTATCAGTGATATATATTTTTTTAACAGAAAATGTCGAGACAAATTTTCACATCTTCTATGAATTACTACCCACTAGGCGTTTTTTTTATAACCGAGAGCATCTCATGTAGGCCATCCTCCATGAACGATTAAGAGTCATATACATCTCCCATATATTTTTCAGTATGAAGTGCTTATAATCAGTGTTTGCAGAAGAACTAACACTCTCTTAGATCTGCCAAATAGATTATGACACAGATCATCAGATTAATCCACAGTTAATATTTCATAAATTGTAATTTATTTGGAAGGGTTCAATGCATTTCATGCTATGTACATACTTATACCTTTGAATACAATCAAACAAAAACTAGTTGAGTTATTTCTCTAGTTATGATCTATTAATGAAATAAATCTCGTCGACAAAATAAAAAACCTGGGTTTGCACATTACCATGATTAATTCATTAATGATTTACTAATGTGAATTACATTACTAATTCTAATTCTAGCGCGATTCGGAATGATTGTTAGTTTAGATTACGGTTATAACTAGACCAGAGCTAATATTTTGTACATTAATAATGGTCTCAACTTAATTAAGCTTTACAATTTCACCTAATACAATAGTGTGATTGGAGTAGCGTTAACAAACTTGATAAACAGTGTTCAATTATTTCATTAACCGCTGAAGTTAATTTCTTTGTAAGTAATTCATTGATTTCTGTTCACGGTGCCTTCGTGCCGCAGTTTTTACAACGACAACATATAGTCTTGCGATAGGAGTAGTCAGTTGGATTCAAACTATATTAATATACTATTTACAGCACCTTACAAAAGCATGCCGGCTTTAGACGTGTCGGAGCTATTCTCCAACAAAACTGAAGAGACCGAATAGCAAGGTCTAATTAATTTGAACTGAAAAGCTGTCGACCGATTTGCCGGAAGCGAAGCGTCTAGAAAGTGAACAAAGTTAAGCCAGGCAGACAACACATAAATCAAAGAAACATAGACACACAAGGTGTACACACAAACGGATGGACAAGTTAGTCCAGATAATACAGAGAAACAAGACACTTGTTTTATTTATGTGTGGCGAGCCACTAAGAGTGCCTGTGTAACTAAACTAAAAAAGGTTCAACCGCCGACACTAAGTCAGTTTCAAGAAGGATGGGAGCTATATAAATCTAGCATATCCTTTGCCCCACGAAGTCTATTCTTTACACATGCGACTCTACCGGAGCGACTGAGCGGGTTGTTGGAAAGCGCACACGCGCAGTACCATATTTGGCTACAATGCGAACAGTTTGAACCAAAGCTTACAGAACCGTTACCTTAAAAGCCCTTAGGCCCAGTTATGTCGCTACGGTTTCGGGTCTATTTTACGCTTCCCTGAAGACTTGGCTTGAAGCGTCTAGGTTTTGCCCGGTATTCCGTACCGCAAGGCAAACAAGACAGATGGACTGACTTACAAATGGAGACAAACTGAGTGATAGATCGAAAACACACACCGTCAAGGAGAACCCACCACCATATCTATAGGCTATAGTACCCCGCCTGCAGTACTTTCGAACCATAGTATTGCCCTCTTTCCTTTGGGCCACTCTGCCACGACACTTTTACTATAACCAAAGGATTCCTAATTCTAATTTTAAGTATCTTTTGCACTACATTTTTTCTAAATTAAGTTAATTTTTAAAGTATCTGAAGGTATTTTTCAGTAATAAAAAATATAGAAAAAAATTAGAGTATAAAAAAATCAAATACAAACTCAAATTTATTGCCTAAGGTTATATAAACAATAATAGCCTTTAGATAAATCCATCAAAGTTCAGTAAAAAAGGTGTTAGGGTTTAAAAAAAATAGATTTTGTTCACTAAATATTTGATATGAACACTAATGATATTCCGTTTTTAAGATTTCAGTTATTTTCAGTTGATGAAGTAAACAATAGCTTGAGAACATCACTTAAAGTAGTAAATAATGATTATAAGAGGTCTTATTTGAAGTAACTTATATGATTATAAACCAAAATTTAACTTGTTTATTTTAATTTTAATCATGAAAAAATAATATATTTTCTAAGTAAAATTGCTGTCGCCTGAAAATATTTACAATAACACAAATTTGATGAAGCGGCAGAAACATTTAAAATTTATCTCTAAAATAACAGTTTTCGAGGCAGCAAAGATAATATTGAAAACAACGCTTCGTTGTTTGTATTTTATTACGACATGGCAAACTTTTTAATTAGACAGTATTCTTTCTACTTGTTGTGTTTGGTGTTACATTTAATATTAGATTTTAAAAACACGTAGAGAGAATCTTAGAATTTAGTATAAACAACCATAAATCGCAATATGTACACAATTTATAAAATAAGAATTTGTAAACTGCATATATGTATGGCAACACGTTCATATGTATGCTATTTGTCCTTTGAAGGTCACACAACGGTGAACATTGCAAGTATATTATGCATTATTCATTTCGCTGTTTCATCTTATAGCAGGATCTAGCACAGTTTCTTTAACTTTTTTTAACCCGCACATGCAACATACTTTTTGTGTTAGGATTAATAATTAGTATCTGCTTTTAGATTAAGAAAAAAAAGTATAATAAATAAATAAGATATAGGTTTATACTGTGTTTTATTTTGTTACTAGTATATTAACAGTTTTCAATGTATTATTGATATTATTTAAACGTCATACCTTTTAATTCTCGTGTTAGTTAAAGCATAAAAAAGCAACTGTTAGCCTAAATGGTATTTTTTATTACATTTTAATACTAGATTTAAATTTGGCAATACAATATCATCTTGCGTTTTAAGTCAACTTTTTTAATTTGATAAAATTCTTTACATTTTAGGCAGGTTTTTAAAACAATTTCTATTAAGATGGAACTGATTTTTGTTATTGATAAATATTATATTGTTTTTTATTTTAAGATATGGTTTTGTATTTCTGTTTTATTTTTTGTGTTATAACGAAGTGAACTTTCATTTGTTTGAGTCTTTGACTAAATAGTTTTATTTTAATTTCATACATTTAGTTTAGTGTTTCATATAATTTTAACTGCTGAGGCTCACCAAATGTTTCTATTGCAGAAAAGTAATTTTGTACTTAGTTTACTTATTTTAGCTGTTTATTTTCATCTCAATATGTTAGAGAATATATACATTTGATATTTTATCTTAACTATTATGTATATTTTTTTAGAAACTCATGAGTTCTCAAAGAGGTTTATAAGTTAAGAGATTGATTTTGAATCCACACACGATATATTGTTTAATCAACAGTGCTTACTACCCTTGGTACAATTAAAATGTAACACGTAATTTAACGAATTTTGTAATCTGGCATAAAGTGTTTTTCTCATCTTATAAATTCATCATAGTTTATACTTTAGTTAGATAGGCCTATGTCACTAATTGAATACAAACTACAGCATCTAATCTAGACCGATATTTATTTTAATGGACGAAGATAATTAGTTATTAAATATTAACTGAAAAATGTAGCTCTATTAACCCACAATCGTTCCATAATATAATCTGCTTTAATTGCAGTGAAATAAAAGGTTTTATTATTAATAAAAGCTTATTAAAAAGGAAATATTTTGTTCTATTTACTTAATAAATTTACAATAATTTAGTAATGTAATTTAACAAATGTTAATTGTGTAAAGTCAGTCAAGCTTTATTTTGGTCAACTGAATATTTTGGTGTCAATATGTATAGTATATCCAAAGAACCACAAAGATGATAATATCAACTAGTTGAAAAATATATTTTATCTGTGATAATAGTCACGTGTGTCACAAGTATTTAATGTCTTCCATGACAAATACATTACAATAACGAATTCGGTAGTGTTCTGTTTAAGGTTTCCTAAAATATCAGTACGTTTAGATCTTCGAGTAAAATTTGGTAAAAAATAACTACACAACACAAAAAACAGTCAAAATGGTGACGTTATACTATCAAAATAAGCCTTTTGGGCAAAACAAACTTTGTTTCTTTATGTGATACAAATATTATAACTATTACAATTTTCAAATATATCTTTTCTTAAGTGAATAATTCTTGTTTTTCTTTTTCACGTAATTTTTCAAACAAATTTATAAATAACCTATATTTTACAAAATACAAACATATTCGTATTTAATTTGAATTAGTAGCAGTACATTCTGTTTATAATTGAAGTTAGATTATTGTATTTTCTAATTATTATTTTTAGGGTTACTACCTATGTTATGCCACAATTATATAGTAATTTATTAAATCATCCTCATATATGTTTTGTATACATATAAATATATAACAACATAATTTGTTACATTTGTAAATTTCCATATTTAAAATCTTTACAAAAAAAAGTGATATTTGTTGAAAATTACAGTTAACGTTTTTGTATTTACGTATTTGTCAAATTAATTAATAATTCAATACAACTAGTAACACTTAACGCTCAGCGACTTGTTTAAATACAATATCAGAACATAATAGAATTAATTAGGTGTTAATTAAACAGTAAACAAGGGGTCGATTCAAGAACTTGTCATTGTTAGATTGTGTAACATGTCGATAAGACAATCAGTAGTAACACCAAGCTTAAAAGTATCTTCCAAAAGTGTTTAACCATAGAAGATTTACATTTGTTCTTAAACAATACGAATTATTATTGTTGGGAAGACAGATGAATAGATGGGAATCAGAAATAAATATTTGTTTTAATAATTCAATATGTATATTCCGTAAACTGCAGAATGGCAAGAAAGTTAAACAAACATGCAATTACATAAACAATATGGGCTATGTATGTAACAATCCCGTGTAATTTAAACGTATCAGAAAAGTTAGCTAGTCTAAATAAAAGTTTGCTAGTCAGAAAAGTCGTCTAAACTATTAGCATTGCAGAAACAACACTACGTTAATAACGTTTACAATAACTGAATATTGATTTGAGGTAAGTATGATATTTTTGTTCTTCAAGAACTTTTTTTGACAGCCTGAGCAAATGGTTGATGTTAAAAAAAAACCTTTTATGAAACCTTCTGACACTAGTCATAAATGGTGTAATACATTTTATCAGATAATTGTTTCATAACAATAATAATGCAGGTATAGGAAGTTTAAATTTTTTCAAAAAAACTTCCTCATTTCTAAAACCTTGGTGCGATTTACTCACCAACGAACTCGACCAAAGTTTTCCATTTATATATTATACATATCAGTCAGTAATTTGTAAAAAAATTACAGTTATCGTGTTTATACAAAGTTATTATTTGTATACTTTTAAGGAACTGTGATTTTGAGGGCTAGAAACCATTAAACGAAAATCTGCGAAGAAATCATAAGTAAGTTAAATCATGGTAATGACAACAATACGCACTTTTTTGAAATAATAATCATGAAGGATTAAGTTAATTTATAAAACAACGACTTCAGAGATTAACTAATTATGATGAATTCTTCAGACACTAGTTAGTAATTCTCATTGCAACGCACGGTGGCTGAAGACTATCCGAGCCTTTTAAGGGGTTTGACGTCAATCGCCGTCAAACATAAATATTAGCCTACTACCCATCATATATACACAACTACACACGCCCGTAAATATTTAAAAATAAAATTTCACTTTCCCTTTGGAGATAAATTTGTTTACAGGCCCGTGAAATAAAGTTTAATAAAAACTGAAATTAACTAATAACCCTTAAAACCATTACAAATATGTAAAGATTTATAAACTGGCTTTGTTTTATATTATTTGGTGTTGATTTTTTGTTTGTTTTATTTTTCATTTTACTGGTGTGTTTCATTATTGGAGTGTTTCATTACTGGTTACGTATTTAATCACAGTTTATATTTAGCCTTTATTTATTGTTTATGGTGCTATTTGTTCTTCCTAGTAACTCCTCTTGTTTACATTCGTAGACATAGTTGTTATAATATTTTTCTTTCGTGTTTATGTTAAGATGCGCAATAGTACCGGGTGACGGTGACCTTAACGGGGTTTCCCCTATAAAAAAAGTAGTTTTTAGCTCTGTGTCAAGTAGAGAAGGCACAGATAATGTAAAATTTCATAATTTAGTTAATGTTAGTAGATTCATGATAAATAGTAATATCCTAATATTTTAATTTTATTAATCACTGTATAGGGATTGTCAAATAATAATGTCTCCTAAATTTGTAAACTGTTCTTTGTTACGTATAATAACTATTATACTTTCAATAATATTATCGTTCAAAATGTTTGTTTTGGATAATATAACAAGATGTTGTTGTAATAATTTCCAAAAAATGTTATACAAAGTTTGTTCAAAACTTGTTCATTATTATAATACATCTCAACTTTATCAATAAATTGATTTTAAAATTTACTGTAAAGATCCTTATCGAAAAGACAACGTATTTTCCGAGTATCATCTTTCACTAAAACATTGAAGGTGTTTTGTGATTTATCGCATAAAAATAGGAAAATAATTCAAATTGTACAATCTGCCCTCAAGGGATATCATTAGTGTGCAAATTTCTTGAATATTTAGCGAAGAATACTATTTGCATAACGTAGTCATAAAAACATCGCACACAAGCTGCTAAAACACATTACAAAAACAAGTATTTAATTTGAATATTGGTTCATACTTTAGTCCCAACTCTGTATTTTTGTGTTGGTTATTATTTTAGTAATATAAAAAGTAATTGCTTTAATTAATCCGATTTTACTTTTAGATATTACTCATTTATTAATTATCAATTTAAATTAAAAACATCATTGTGACACTAAACTAACTTGACATTTGATATTATGGTTGAAGTAAAAATGTATTATTTTATACAGTTAATATAAACAATTGAAAGAAATAAATACTTATATTAGTCAAGTTTGAGAGTTCATTGATGCACAGAAATTGAGAGCGGGGTAGTTTAGACAGTGGTGAAATTCGTTAATGTTAATATAAAATATACTACATTTTCATCTTGTGAAATCCAATTTACAACCACTCATACCACACTTTACAAGTATTACAGACTGGTAAATTATGAGTCTCATGGGATGTAATTTAGAAAAAAATATTTTATAACAATATTTGGTTACATTGTTTCTCATGTGAGGTTCATTCACAAATTATACATTTTTAAGTTGCAGCACCATTTGTCCTATTATTGTAAATACCAAACACAATCGAAGCTTAACTCATCATATAAATTGAGTAAACAATACGTTTTAAAATTTAGTCTTCTTCGGGTACGTTCAATCACGTGTTTTAGATTACGGGAATATCGTACCATTGAGAAGCTAACGATTTTATTGTATACAATTTTTTTTTTATTTGAGTCTCCAAACAGGCCTAGACCATTACATCAAAATGTAATAACAAATAACAACTTCAGCTAAAAAAAAATTAAATGTTGAAAGATTTCTCACATAAAAAAATAATAAAAAAATAATGGTAATGTAAAAGTAAATGAATGACATTCCAAAAATGAAACTTTCATGCAGGTAAAATACCACATTAGGAACACCGTTATATGTTACAATAATCTAAATACGTTTTTTATGGGAAGACCGTGTCGAAAGTTGTAGAAAACATAAGTTAAACATATTATTATGTTGTAGGTGATTATACAAATCACTGGAATAAATAAAATATTTCTACAATATAAGAAGGAATGTCATTAAAATAAAAAATTGAAATATTTAAAAAAATTAATACTATGAATATTTGTGAATTCTTAAATAATGACACATTTTATAAACTACTAGCTGGCCCGATCAGGCTTTGCACGGATCGACAAATCAAACTTAAATGTATATTTGAAAAAAATCAATAAATGTATTATACCATGTATTTTTTATGGGGATTTTTAGAAACTTTACCTCCCCCAAAACCCCTTAAAATTTCGAATTTTTTTAAAACCTTTCTTAGCGAGCACCTATTGCCCTATAAGAAGCAACATACCAAATTCCATTCCAATCCGTTCGGTGGTTTTTTTTAGTAACTTTGACCCCCCCCCCAACCCCTCCTAAAATTTAGAATTTTATGAAAACATTTCTTAACAAGCACCTATGGCCCTAGAGGAAGCTACATACCAAATATTATTCCAATCCGTTTTTACTTTTGGAGAAATCGTGATTTAGTACCTTTGACCCCCCAAACCCAACCTAAATTTTAGATTTTTTTAAAACCTTTCTTAGCGAGGAAACCCAAAGCCCTATAGGAAGCTACATACCAAATTTCATTGCAATCCGTTCCGTAGTTTTTGAGATTTCGTGATGTGCCAGTGAGTGAGTGGTATTTAGATTTTATATATATATAGATTAAAACATAGTTTGAACAATATTAAAACAGTGCATCGTTTAACATTTGATACCATATTGTAAAGCATTTAGAAAGGTTTATATGCAAAGTTTCCAAAGAAATATTTAAGCGTTTTTATAATTTTTCCGGATAAAGTTTAAATATGTCCTTAATGGCTACTTTGTTTTAATAATAGGCATTATAAGTGTATTCATTAATACTCAACATTAAAACTATATGTGCAAGATAATAATTCGATAAAACATATTTATTAATTACATATATGCAAGTTCGAACTGCTAAATAGCTTCGAGTATTATTTTCTAAGGGGTACTTAACATTAAGTTTCTTCAGCAAAAACTAAAAGTAGATAAAGTAAAAACATGTATAATTAAATTATAAATAGCAGATAATTTAGAGATTATTTTTTTTACAAAATTCATTACACATAAATTGAGAATTCAGGAAGTTTTCTGAGACGTTTAACATTATTGGCTAGTGATTATACACTTAACTCTTTTTCATATTTTTATAAATATTTCTAATCATACAAATGTATGTTTAAATAATGTTTTGAAATACTTTTAAATATTTATTTAAATTCTCAAACTGAATATATTAAATAAGCCTACCTAGTTCCTCTTCTGTTATCCCGGCACAACAACGTGGCATTCTTTTTTCGAAGAATAAAACACATGCTAACACTATGCTGAACCAATAAAAGGTACACATTTTAATCCTTGGAACCGTTAGAAGTGAATTTTTTGGACATGGTTCATTAAAAGTGAAAACAAATTTTCTAATTGAATGACGCACATATACGGATAATAAAACTGGTTTACACATTGAAAATGGTTTTTATGGAGACAATCCATAATGTTACGACTTATCTGAGTATTGTAGTTGATTTTAACAACGTGTGGGTAATATACTAGATTATCCGGCCAGAGTGTAGGACTGTCTAGTACTGTACCTTCGAATGTTGCGTGATTGTGACGAATTTCATCGGAGCAAGTCGAGAAAAGCCGAAAGGTTTCGGGCTTAGAATTTCATTTGTATAAACTACCCCCACAAAAGGAGCTAAAAGTTCGCAT
Source organism: Philaenus spumarius (assembly GCA_018207615.1). Lineage (NCBI taxonomy): Eukaryota > Metazoa > Arthropoda > Insecta > Hemiptera > Aphrophoridae > Philaenus > Philaenus spumarius. The sequence goes on from JAGFPH010000070.1 coordinate 44,964, forward strand.
TGTGGTAAGGTCACTGTTTTAGAATAAAGATTGCATGTTTTATTCATAGACCACCTTAGATGTTGCTGGTTTGTATGGTTCATTTTCAAATTTAAAAATATTTTGAAGATAGTTACAATAACTTGTTCTTGATCCATTGCAACAACAAAAGGAAACTACAACCTCTGTTTATTTGTTATATTTTTAAAATTTAATTTAATTGACGGTTTTGTCAAATTGGTTGACAAAAACAAACAAATAAAATCTAAAAGAGACAATTTCCAACAAAAGATTTAATCTATTTTTACAATAAATAATACTGAAAATATGTTCCAATTAACAAAACACTTTTATTTGTGTATTTTATTGATATTATTGATTTTTCATAAGACTAAAATTATATAATATTTACTTCCTTACAGTTCATTATGAGTTTTTCACTGAAATGTGTTTATGAATATTGCTACATATTCGAAAATATTTTTATTGTATTTAATTCATAAAACATTTGATTTCAAAATTCATTTGATTCTTTAAAATGAGTATAAATATTTCACAAGAATGTCTTGCAAAATGCATATAGTTTTTAACAGTAACAGTTAGATATACTGATTAGTTTATAAAATTATATATTCTGTTTTCCAGGTAAATACTGGAAATGATTAGCCTTAAAAGAGTCAGTTATAATATTTGTTATCGCGTTGTCTTAATATTCTTATTTGTAAAAAACTTACTTATATTATGTATATAAATTTTCGTTTCCTTATTGATCATGTATAAAATGTATGTGTATACAGAAAAGGGAAACCTTGTTTTAATCCCTAGTTTGTTTGTAATAAAAGTCAATTTAAATAAAATCAGTTTAAGCTCTATCATAAAGTTATAAATATACAAAAGAAAACTTATATGGTGGGAGTAAGTTGGATAAGTATTATAAGTCATTGTCTCAATGAAGAAAGGATTATTCTGCTTAAAACCTAAACCTCTGGGAACACAATAATTAACGAACTAGTAATCCGATTAAAGTGAAACGAAACTAGTTATTTTATTTTATGTATGTAATAGTAGATTTGTATTTACCTAGACTTTGACAAAAATTTATAAAGATTAATTAGAAATCTTTACGTAATAGTAATTGATAGTGCTACCTAGGTGTAACAACACAATATTTTAATAGATTTAAAGTGTGTTTAGTTTGACTATCCTATCGAAAGCTGGAAAAGAAACACTCACTATGCTACTAAACGAAAATACGTAACAATGCAAAAGAACAATACATTAAAAATGTTAAAGTCATTATTAATAAACCATAGTTTAAAAATAAATAAGCACATATATAAAAAAATTAATCCACTATGTAAAAGAAAAAGATTTGTCTATTCAATGATGTGTTCTTCTCGTACATGCAACACGTATTTGATACTTGTAGATATAATTTAATTCGTTATTTTGTATTATATTAATGACACTTTAAGTCTTCAAAACACTAATTTATAAAAATAGGTAGCCTATAACATTTTTATTTTACTTTCCACACAAAAGTAATTTGTAAAATGTAAGAGAAATAAGACAGTTATGTTGTGGAACACATTACGCTGGAAAATCATCAGCTCAAAATTGAACCGTAAGATTGGAACAATTCAGTTACCGAGGAAAATAAGAGATTTCATCTGAGACAATGAAACTCGTGCCAGAATCTAGACCGGAAGGAAGCTGTGTTCAGAGCTTGTTAAAGTTTTACAACGGGAACAGAACGACTGTTAAGCTACCTCCAGACAATCTTTGCCAAATATAATAAATGCTTCATTACTTCTGTTATAGTAAATGCAATTTTATTGTCGTAATTAAATTGCAAAACAATTTTAAGTGCGTTAACCCTGTTGGTTAAATAGTGTACTTCTACAAATAAATAATGTATTCAATTAGAACACAAATAATAATATTATAAGATATTCAAATATGTTTAAACTAGTTTTTACTGTAACATTTTTTCCTATTATAATGTTAATAATTATCTTTTTTATAATAAAATTTGATAACAATAAAGTGGTTTAATACATTTATCATTTCTATACTGAATATATAACGATCTAAGTTGATATGATAACATATATTATATATCAATAAAAGTTATGGTTTAAGATGCATATAGTATGTAAAAGAAATGTAAATATAAGTAAATTAAGCATGTTTGTCAGTGGATATTATTTAGAAAACGTTATTTTTTTAACCGCCTGTTTTACTAGACTAAGCATACTATGATTTGAATTTTTTGTAAAAGTAAGTTATACTTTAAAACGTTATATAATAAATAAAAAAAAAAGATTTTTTAAATTTTATTTCAAATTGTATTTATCAATAATACAATTTTTTAAATGTGAAAGGAAAAAGAACACACATACTTACGTTACTTTCAGATATTAAAAATTACTTTTAAAATGGTAAAAATGATAATTAAATATGTGTGATCTATATTTCAAACTCATTGGAATATAATGTAAAAAGTAAAAAATCTAATATCATATATACACATTTTCAAATTAGTATTAGTAGGATATTTTCTTATTTCGTTTTTAATAATGTTAAAATTTACTTCGTTAGTGATTAATAAAAACGTGTTTAAAAAAACTGTATTTATGAATGCATTTAACGAAAAAATAGTTTTGAGCATTTGGTAAAATCATGTACCTACCTAGTTCTTTCTCTGTTATAGTCGCGTTACAAAGAGGCGATCGTTTCTCCAACAATAATATGAATGTCACCATTATATAAAACGAATCGTTTTTCCACATGTCCGAACTAAACGAGATTGCAATATAAACTCATAACCGAGTCACTTTTCCAAAATTTTAATTACTTTCAATTATACTTTTTTCGTATATATTTAAATTAACTTTTGACAAATAGCTATTAATTTATGACAATATATTTTTAAATTAAATAAACTGAAACATTATGAAATAAATTTTTTTTGTATTAATCATGGGCAATAAACATTGATCATAATGTGTTGTAGAAGTTAAAACATATTTACTGAACATTTATTGTTTACTATACATGTATGTAAGTGCGTTTTTAAAATGTCGAATTATTGTTTTCACTCTGCGCTACTCTCAACACGAAAATCGTAGCTGAACCCACCAGTGCTTATAGCAGACTGATGCAAACACCAAGTGTTTCATTCGATGCTCACGACTATAATCGAAGAAGCGCGAGAACGCCCGACAGTGGTCAGTTTTTCATTTTGTAGAGAGACACGATTTAAAAAATAAAATTTATGAACGTCATACGATTATTATGAAAGTTACATTTTGTATAGTTAATTTAACAATTTTAAATAACATATGAATGGATTTTTAACATACATCGGCATTTTTAAAGTAATAATCATTGACAAATTACTTACTTTTCTATTAGTATAATTAGTTGTAGGTATAAAACGTGTTGTGCATGTGGGAAAATAGCAGGAATTGTAAATTACTTACAATTTAAATTGGTGTAAATTTGAATATTTTAAAATGCTACGTCTGACAAATGTAATATTTGTCACGAAATAAAATATTTTACATTTAAAAATTATAAATGCTCTTATATACATATGTAGGCAATATTAAACAATGTATTTAAGCAAATGGTATTTTGTAAAATACCAGAGGTTTAATAAACAGTACACAACATTTTATAAATTACTTTGAGTATATAAAATAGTATATAAATAGTATATATTTAGATTTTTTTAAATTTTCTTAAATCCCAATGGCTTAAAATAAATTTGCAAAACTTTTTACGCATCATTTATTGTGTATCTGACCCTTTATTCTCTTCAGGGATGATGGGGGAAGTTACAACAATTTAATCTTAAAGTCACATTGTTGATCATAGTAACGCGTATTAAAGGAACAATTGAGAGGCGCAAACTAGAGCATTTAATTTTGCTTTGCTCATTTCAGATTAATAGAAAACCAAATTAACTATACAAATTTTATTTTTATTTTGTTAGAAAAGCTATTTGGAAAAGGTTATAATTTTGGCGATGAGTTTATGGGTGTACAGTTTAAACACTGAACATTTTCTGTCAGAACTGCACAAAACATTAATAATATTTGTTAATATTAGCATAACATTAAAATAGTGCGAACCCTTTACTTTGGTAGTTTTTAATACAACCACTTTTTAATATTACAAAAACGTGATCCTACCTTGGTAAGATTTCCATATTTAATTTGCAACGTTTTAAATACCTGAATAGAGTTATTAAAACTTGACAAAATAATCTCATTGACAAAAATATGTCCTGCCCTCTTACCTCAAAAACCTATAGGGCTTATTATGAACTAATTATTAATCTGCTTGTATCTTATAGTACAAACACCATTCCTAAGAATAATCATTATTGTAAATCAAATTTAATGGAGCCAAATTCTATCTCTGGTTATTATTTTACTAAACTTCACAATTTTGTGCTATTTGACCAACATTAAAATTTTGTAACGGTTCATTAGTTAAAGGTTATGTTTAACTACACCGTATAACTTTTGAAACGTGTTTACTCTAAATAACTTTTTGTAATGAGTTAAATTTGAAAAATGTAACTCGATTGAAGCCTAATTTAAAGCAATAAACAGAATGTTCTAATACAAAATACAACCGTAGTTTTAGTATATAGTGTAAAGTATGTAAAATATAATATTTTAAGTTGAGTAAAATTATAATTAATCAAACTGTGCAAATGTATAATATCAATTGACGTTATTTAGTAGGAAAAAACAATACACTCAAGACAGTAACTGTTATACGTGAGCTGAATAATACACATGACAATTCACTTCTTATCGACCGACAAACTCACTGCTTGGAAACAGGAGATGATACTTTTTGATATTATATTTTTCTTTATAGTTGTAACAAAGGTTTTCTAGCGTTTCATATTGCACTCAGCAATTATTTAGCCAATCTTATACAAATACCGTTAAAGATTCTAACGAACATATCATAAAATGATCCTAAACCATTTTTTTTTACAAACAGAATATTTTAATTAATTATACGCTAATATGTTTTTTTGGGTGGGGGGGAGAAGTGTAAGTTTTGTATAAAACCAAAATAATATTCTATTAATGTATTTACTAACAATAACATATAAGTAAACAATGAGCTGGACTTGTGAGAACAATATAGATGAAATAAAACAACAACACAAAATCTCACAACAAATACGTTTAATAAATCAAACGCGTTTCAACGACAAAGTCGCCATCCTCAGTGATAAAGCTACAAAAGCCAAACTATAACTACACTAGCAAAGCAACAACATGTTGACATAAAAAAGGCCATACATGATGATTCGGAAATGTTTCGTTTTCCAGATATCGGCCATTTCGTTTTTTTTTACAAAATAATCAATACCTAGAGAAATGTTTCACTGATTGAGTTCTAACTTTGCTTGAAATATAACCTAATAATGATGTATCTTAGGAAAAATAAGCGATTATATCCAATCATGCGTTTCAAAATGGCTGCTGTTTGAAAATTTCAAACATATGTTACTGAAAACCGTACATTTAAAAAAAAATGTTAAGATACCTTTTTTGTTAAGTTTGAACTAAATCAATGAAATATTTCTCTAGATATGAATTATTTTGTACAAAAATCAAAATGGGGGATATCTGGAAAACGAAGCATTTCCAAACCTATGTTGTTTAGATTTTTTTCCGTATTTTCACTAGTAGAAAACATCCTGAAAGTTTTTTCGTTTCTTCCTGAATCACCCTGTATTTATTGTTTAGCCCTTGCTGTTTTTTTTTTTACTACAGAACTCTTTTGTAGATTAAACGTTAGTTATTAGCATATTACACTGTTAAAGTTATTTTTCAAATATTTTTTCAAACTTTTGTCAAAGTTCTTTGTTCAAATATTTGACAAAGTTTAGTCAAAGAATACATATTACACCTGTCCAATTTCTTTGATCAGCTGGGTTATTAATTATATATAGCAGATTTTGTTGTTATGTTTCGGTTTATTCTTTTATTATTATTATGTATTACATATTATTAAAGAATTTCAATTGAATTATCGTGATTCATATTATTTTAAGATTTTAAAGACAAATCTTAAAAAACTTGTAAATATACTTTTACAATAAAGTAAAAATAATCAATGTCTCCTTAAAAAGTGTCACAAAAAACACAAACTTATGCTATAATATTGTTAACCTCAATATTACAGGCTGCAAAATATTTATAAATTGTTCGACATAATTTAGCCTTGTATCACGGTTTTTGTATGAATTAGTGTGACTGGTCCACAAACATTCTTCTTTTTCATAATGTAAAATTAAAGTTTTTACAGTATCAACGCTCCATGTCAAATTCGTTATCGTATCTATACTAATATTATAAAGAGGTAAAGTTTGTTTGTTTGTATGTAGGGGGTAATCTCTGGCGCTACTGAACCGATTGAAAAAATAGTATTACTAATAAAAAGCTACACTATCCCTGAGTAACATAGGCTATAATTCATTTCGGTAAAAACCTTTTTTTATTTTAATATTTGTAAATTTATTCGGAAAAAATCTTAGGTTAGGCCTGGAATGATAAACCAACACATGTATTTACATTTATTACCATAGCAACCAATTGAATAAAATAATAGATAATATAGATGTTTGCTTCAATATTTCCATTAACAGCTGATTTCAAAATTTGAAGCAATTATTTTTGTATTTCTAGCTTTTAGGTTTTGGTTTTAAAGTGTAGACCTTAGCTTTGCTGGTTCTTTTAACTATTATTAACTGCTGTTATAAAATATAAGAAATAATTTGGTTTGAACATTTAACATTATTTACCATCTTAGTTTTGAGGTTATTATTAATACTACAACTTGATTATAAATAAAACGTAACGTATGTTTTAGAAGGTTCCATTGGGGGTTGGCATGCGAAGCACGCAGGGGTCTCCCCTAGTTATAAATATACAAGGAAAGGAGCATAAGGAGTACATATGAAAACTGATAAAGCATATATTTTGAGGTTAAGAAGTCACCTTAAAAATGCATACTAAAATATATTAATATTTAAAAAAAAAAAATTAGCATAACCAAATTACTTAATTGCATATAATTACTTACTTTGTTTAATTGTAATTACAATTACATATATATGGTAAACAAAGAAAATACCTTTGTGGTTCAAACGCCAACCTCCTCCATTCACACTCATATTTTATAATTTATCTTTTATAAAGGTGTGGAACTAACCACATCCTAAAAGTTAAAATATTAAATAATATTAAATTTCCAATATATGTATAAAACTAGGTGCAATAAAAGTTCAAATAAACCGGCTTTACTTAACAAAAATCCGCATCTAAAGACAGCTACAAAAATAATTTCAAAGTATAGAGCTGTTAAAGGAAATAGAATACGTTTAAGTTAAGGGTTATTTGGATAAACTGATGGTTATTGGACCATACTAAAACTGTGTCATCAACTGAACTATGCATTTTATGGGCAAACAATTTTAGCAAAGTGAGTTTACCTTAAGAAAGTTGTAAAAAGCATAACGTACTGAAGTAAATACAATTTTGAAAGTAAAAAACGTTTTGGTTATGTATTTACGAATAGCAAGTTTTAAATCAGATACTGATAGGTGTTCAAAGTATATGAATTTAAAAAGGTTTACAGTCATAATCGCCTGGATTTTATTTTATTCCCCTCAATGTTATTGAGCCCAAAATTTCTTTTCATGTGAGGACAGAATATGAATACCAAATAGGAAGTTCATTTATTTGGAAATTTATATTTATTTACTCCTAACTGCTGTTTATTATATTCTTAGATTGTTTCCAATTTTGGAAATTATCTTCATCGGGATGTAGTTTATACAAATTCTTCATACGCTTTTAACATAGTATACATATTATTTTATATTTATAAAGCATAAAAAGCTATGGGGTGATGACAATTGATCTAAAACTAAATTTTAACTTTAACTTATAGCATTTTTAATTTAGAAAATCTGAAATAATGAATATCTTCTTATTTTGAATTTAAATTGTTGTACAAATTAAAACATCAAAAGTCTTAGTTGTTTGAATATTATAAGTACTTACACACAAAAGCTATATCTATTCAACCATAGTTATGTAACATCTTTTTTATGTTAAAGGACGCACAGTTTACATTAAAACTGTTTTTCTTTATATGTGTTACATATTTCTTTGAGCTATTCCATATTTACATTTACTTATATTTTAATTAAATATATGATTTATATAAATTTTGCCACTCTTGAGAAAGATTTAAATTAATGAGATACTCTTACAATCGTATTTTTACAGCTCTTACGGTAATGTATGCTGTTATATGCTTTTTGTATATCCACTAATTCATATAAATAACAACTAAAGTAAATGACTTATTATGTTGAAGAACATTATTTTAACATAATAAGAAATGTCTATGTATAAGAGCAAACACAAATATTCATTTACGAACCTAAAACCATAATCTACTTGTCAATTTGTGTAATAGAATCCAAAATTACAACCATTAATTTAAACTTGCAATGACGAGAATACGAGATAACACGCTTTGAATCGCACTTGTGACATGTTGTACTACTGTGACTCAAAATGATAAAGTTTAAATTGCCTAAGTTTATTTTAACTGGCAACTACAACTATTAGTTTCTATTGGCTAGGGAAAATAATATGTTATACTACAACGACACCAATTAATTTCTATAGTTATAACAAAACTACTATTTTAAAATAAATGTATACATTAGATATTGCATAAAGTTTTATTTCGTCTTGAAAGATAAACGTATAAAAATATGAAACAAACTAGGATATCAAATTAATTTCGGCTTGAAATATGTACCATGATATAGCTTTTAACGTTAAAACAAAATTCTAATGACAGATTGCTATGCAAATATATTCTATGGGCAATACAGATGTATGATTTTTAAGAACGAAGTTTACAGTATGTAATACAAAATGTTTGAAGTAATATATGGTTTGAATTAACAACAAATTGTCGAACTTAATAGATTTACTTAATCGGCACTATTACTATACATTTACTATTATATTTATTTATTATATTTTAAAATCATAGAAAAGGGAAATTGTAAATGTCTGCATATTATTTCCTTTATTTTAAATATTTGTTTTAAAAACAAATAGAAACATATAGAAATACATAATTTACAATCGGTGCAAGTTATTTGTTCAACAATGCTTACTATTATACTTTACACTTATGAAATTAAATTCATCTCAAAGTGTGTTATCAACTACGGTCTTCAATAATTACTTCTGGTATTGGAAAAATACGGGCGTTTCGGCTATTCAGCCGTTCTCAAGTTATTGGAGGACATCCTCTGAACACTTATAATGGAACACATAACAAAAACACGTTAAGAATGGTTGAACACCTTATATTAAATAATAACAGCAGTTGGAGTCGTGACAAACAAAATAATTGAACTATTATATTAAAATTAATGTGTAATTAATAATATAATATTAATAATTAATGTGTAAAATTAATATATATCAGTACATACCGATTCTAGCTTCTAATCAAGTTATCAATAAAACTTATGAGCTGGAAATATAAATGTGAACAGTGGTATCAAACAAGAGTCTGATGTTCTCAAATAGTGGGGCTACTTTCGTAAACATTGTTTGAGCTATAGTTTTAACTCTGGTTTATAATACTGTACGTAAGTATGAGTAGGCCAACTAAAATAACTTTTTAGAAAGAATGTCGCACGATGTAAAACATAGCCTATACAATGCACATTACGACCTTATATGTGTTTTATTTAAATTACATATTCATATGTTTACAACATATACTTATACACAAACTATTATTGAATCTTGTAAACAAATTATGTATTGGATTGTTTATGTCAATGCTGGTCATTTTAAAAACTTTAACGCATTTATATTTTCAATATTCAAATTGATATAACGCACAAACTAAAAACGTTGCAGTGTTAAAATTGGTATCAAATAATCATTGGTACAATATCTAAATAGTTAGAATTAATAAGGTATTTTCTTAGGAACTGACACATAAAAATTTCGTGCAGATAAAAATTTAAAAAGTCTTATAAAATTACAATATCTATAACTACCTATAAAATTTTACTTAAATTTTATAGAATGCAACCTTACCTACTAAATTAAACTTTTTTCAAAGACAATCAGTATATAATACTTCAGTTGTATAACATTTTATATTTACACAAAAATGCACATTATTTTATATAAATTACTAACCAAAATGTCTACATATACATGCATAGAGATAGTTCATGAAGTACCTTTAACCCCTCGTTATTTTTATTACTGAAAATAAGCTAACAAAACTGTTGCAAAATTGTTTGACAAATTTGACAGAGGTGTGTTTTGTGGGTTTAGGGGTAAGGGGGTTAACAATTTTAAATATAAAGGTAGGTCATGTAATTACACCATTGAAAAGTATATTAAAAGAGAAACACAATGACGTAAACTAGAGCTAAATATCTTACTTCTTTTAAAAGTAATGGGCAATCAAAGTTCTTGAAAATTATAATTTTATTACAACACCAAAGCAGGTTCTTGTCCATAAACAAAATCATTTCAACATTCTCTTCATTTGAGCGATTCATTTGTAAAGAAGGCAAAACTGTGTGCTATCACGACAAATATCAGGCACAAAATGAAGGAGGCATTGCTATCCTATCAGTGCATGAAAAATGGTGCTAATCAGTTACGTGTACAGTAGAGAAGATCAGGAGCAAAGGTCAAGGGATGTATTCCAGGTTCCATTTACATCCCACCCCCCCCCCCAAAGTTGTTCACGTTCACATTGGAACTCAAATAAATAAGTGGCACTACATTTATTTACAAAATGTGTTACATTTTTTAACCTCAACCTACAACTTACTTATTCCTGATATTAACAAATTAATAACCTGCTTTGATGTTATGATAAAAATATAATTTTCCGGAACTTTGATTGTACATTTGAATCATATTTGTATATATTTTTGTATATATCATTTGTATATATGAATCAATGCAAAGTACTAAGATCTAGTTTTCGTCATTATGTTTCTCTTTTAATACGTTTTTCAATGGTGGATTATATGTTTTACCATTTTATTTCAATTTCCCCCCCACCCACCCCTTTTAAACAACCCAAAATCATAGAGGTACAATGCAACACAAGATATATGCAAAGTTTTTTTAACTTATTTTCAGTAACAAAAATAGTAAAGGGGGTTTAAGGGACTTTATGAACCCTCTGTATATTTACTCTAGTACAAATAAAATATTGTTCTTGCAATTTCTGTCTCTAAAAGATAAGATTGTTTCTTTAACTTGTACGGTTTTCCAACAAAATGAATGGCCGTGTATGGACTTGCCGTTTTAGTGATATGCTACGGCAAGTCGGTCAATAGTTGTACACGCAATGTTCCCACAATTTGGCATAGGCCTAAGTAAAAATAAGTTCTTACACTTGTTGATTATTTCCGTTATTTGTACAGAAGAGTGTAGTGTTTGACACATAAGTCATTTCTCCGAGATAATCAGCTACCATGTATCAATTACTCATAGGTTTGTTACTCATTATTTAAAAGTTAGTTTATTCTGTTGTTTAAACATTCTTTAAAAATGTGTCCCTCCTATTTATTTAAACACATTTCTGAACACTCATTACAGAACGATTTTAATGTAGCACATTTTAAAGAGTGAAAATGTAAACAAATATATATAATATAAAATAAATTATTAGTATTTTTTCCATCTGAGAATCCAAAGAGTGGAACTACATGGTTAGTAGTTCGTTAGTAACGGCTTAAAACGATATGCGATATATACCTATCACAATATTGTAAAGAGTCTTACTTTACTTTAACTGGGTGTAAGTTTGAACCTTGACCGAAACATTGACATATTCTCACAATTAATCAGTGCATTATTTCAATCGCAATAGTTAAATAAAATTTGTTAACGTATACAATAATTAAACTATACACCGTTTGTATAAAAAGTGTCGGGAACAATTGTTTTCTGAAGTGATTGTACGTCGCAGCGTCTGACTTCCAAAACGTGCCAAGCGGCCAAGCGTCAGTAGCCTGCGAGCTTTTGTTCGGGCTAGATCAAATTTTCAGTGGACCCCTGTCGAGTGACTCGGTGTAAGCTCAAAATGTAGCGAACGATTGAAAATTGCCATCAAATATTGTGTTGGACTGGGTAAATCGGGTACGAACACATTAGGCATGATTCGCCAAGTGTTTAAGGATGAAAGCATGTCACAAACTGCAGTTTTTAAGTGGCACAAGCTCTTTAAAGATGGCCGAGAGAGTGTGGAGGACGAGCCTCGCGCTGGACGGCCCACAACGTGCAACGGGTGCGTGAAGTGCTGAATTCAGACCGTCGGTTAAGTGTGCGAATGATCGCAGATCGAATTGGCATTGATAAGCTGACAGTGCACACCATTATCACTGAAAATTTGTCGTTGCAAAATATCTGTGCAAAATTCGTCCCGAAGGTCTTCACGGACGACCAAAAGCAGAGGCGAGTGCCTGCTTGCAAAGACCTTCTGCAACGCGTTGAAGAAGTCCCTGTTTTTTTAACAATGAAATCACGGGAGATGATTTTTTTTAATACGACTGTGAAACAAAGTTCAGAATGGCACACTTTTGCAACACCTCGTCCAAAAAAAGCTCGAATGAGCAAATCCAGAGTGAAAGCCATGCTAATCGTTTTCTTCGACGCCAAGGGCATTTCTTCGACATCCACTATACATTTTTACCTGAGGGGCAGACAGTAAATGGTGCTTTTTACCAAGAAGTTCTGAAAAGACTGAAGATAAGCGTCAACCGGGTGAGGCCAGCCATTGATGGAAATTGGAAATTGCATCACGACACTGGACCCAGCTATACCTGCTCCAAGGTGACCGAGTACCTGAGCGACGATTTCCCACCCGCTTACAGACCTGACTTGGCCCCAGCAGACTTTGTTCTATTCCCAAAAGTTAAATCCTTCTTTAAAGGACACCACCATGGGACCCTAAGTGCCGTCAAAGTAGCTTGCACGGGTACCTTTAAAAACAATTTTAAGGTATTGTAGCAATATCCAAAATAAATCTATTTTTCAGAAACTTTTCCCGACACTTTTTATACAGACCCTATATTTATTAAAATATAATACAGTATATTCGTATGTTTTTTAACGTACATCAAGCTGCAGTTATTAAACCGCATATTTATTTTATTTTAAATATTTCTCTGACCACTTTATATGCCTTACGTACATTCAAGAGTTTATTTATTTTATATTACCTGCAAAAACATTTTTAGTGTTACTAGTACATATACAAAACGTATAATGTATAACAAAAGCTAATACATGATAAATTGATTTAGATGTAACAACGTTGGATAGTTTGTAAAATAATGGACTGAAATAAATATAAATAAATTATTGTTTACAATTAATTGGATGAGCGATGGATTTAATTTTTTTACATTTTAAGTTAGTATGAAAATACAAATTATAAAATTAAACAATTATGTTATGGTAAAAAAAGTACAACTGTGCTTAGCTGTAAAGAAATGGTGTTACAATATGATAGCTTATTATAAATCGCAATACATTTTTTTAAATTGTGTCTAACAACTTTATACAAAACATATTTACTTTTACACTACATATGTTGTTCCATCATATGTACTGTCATAAACCAAACAAATACAATCAAGAGAATATAAACTTATAGTTAAATTTCAAGTAATCAAATTTAAACAAACAGTAGTAATACATAAACAAAAACATACATTACTTAAGTAGGTTATACAAATATATATACAACTGAGATGTTATACAAACTTTTCAAACCATCTTATCCAATACTTTTTCGTTGAAAGTTCTTCAATTATATATTATGCTTCTATTATTTCCAAAGAACATTGCAAAGCTTCAGAATAATTTACGGTATTAAAATATTAATTTGTAGAAGTTTGCTAATACTACAATATTTATTGGAAGGCAATAACACTATATTATATTACAGGCTACGATATTACGTTGCATAAATATTGAGAGCTGACTCTGCATTTCATTTTATTTATATTCTTGAGATCCTTCTATGAAATCTGATCGTAAATATTATAAAATACGTTTATCATGAAATTAAAACGATAGTTGTATTACTACTTAAAAAAAAAAAAAATATGCCTGATATTTGGTAATAGTGAAAGGGATTTATATAATTAAATATTGCATTATTTTAAACATTTCTCTTTATATGTAGTCTAATAATGCAATATTGTGGTGAAGCAATTGTATTACATTTAACAGCGTATTTAATTTTAAAAGCTGCAGCGTTATTTTACATATGTTTGGAATAGACAGGTACAAATTCTAGGAATTAGTATAATTTTGTTAATTTAACGTATATAACGTAGTTAGCTGTGGTACTTCATATAAAATATTGAACTAACAAACTTAGACTATTTAATAGAATTTGTACCTGTACATTCCAAACATATGTAAAATAACGCTGCAGCTGTTAAAATTAAATATTGCTATTAACGCGTAACATTGATTTACAATAATTATTTTACTGAAAGAAAACCTACAATGAAAACTATTTGTTTTTAAGTTTTAGGTTATCAAAGATATTCTGAGATATTAATTCAATCAGTAACTATATGTAAAATATTAGAGTAAAATTATATATTTATTGTTTTAAAAGGAAATGTTTTTGAAAATTTTTCCTACTATTTGTACTACCTCAAACAAGAAATTACAATGGAATTGAAAAAAATACTACGCATAAATTGTAAAAAAAATGTTAGTACATATTGTTTTTGAATGTGTAAGAGAGACAAACTGTAGACCTACATGTATCTGTGTTAAAAAATAATATACTCATTAGCATAAACATTAACTAAGTAGTTTAGTTATGTAGGTAATGCATAGTCATATTGTTTCGTATTTAATATTACACAGGGCAGCATGTGTCATTATTGTTTAAGTTACTGATATTTTGTAGGTTAATATCAAACCTGCAAATTATAATGTTTACGACTTCAGATATGGTTGCCCTACATTTTAAATTGTTGATAGTTATTTCTTCATTACGGGAAATAACTGTACTATGGATGACGATTGTAAGTTTGTGAGATTCTAACGAACAAATGTATAAATTCTTGGGAGTTCGTTTAGTTTGCTACATTTGGAGCATAAAATATAAATTTAACTTTAAATTACAGAAATGTATTCGTATAATTCCAAATCTGAGAAAATCACTGAATCATATTATTTAAATTCATCTGTCCGAGGTATTGAACAATAACAATATGTGTCGTGGGAAAACTACTTCAAACTGATTATTTTTCTCCACCTTCATACAATATATTAGATCAACTTCTCCAAGCCCACAAAATACTAAAATCGTAATATTATGATCATTTTAAAACGCTCAAATTATTTTGTCTGAATAGCAATGCCGACACGAAAGATAATTATTACTTCACACAGTTATTTATACCTGTTTATAATATGTCTAAACTAATTACAACAAACTTCGTAAAATCTGTTATCCCTTATCATAGTTGAATTTTATTGAACTAGTTTTTGCTAGATTGAATCAAGAAAATTAATTGAATGTTATGTGGTGTTTTAGGAGTTACGTTGGACGATTTTTCTGTAAATACAATTTGTTGTAAGCAGTGAATTACGAAATATTAAAGATTTTTCGTTTAACAAAACATTTCATAAGTTTGCTACTAATTCAACACTTAAATGTTGGGTAGTAGTGGATTAAATGCTTTTATTTGGCTTTTTAAATTAACTTATAAAACCGAATTATTTATTTCTTAAAAATATTTTGTTTTATAGACTACCATATCTACAATACTGTTTAGTTTAGACTGATTATGCTTGCAAGCAATACAAATAATTCGACCACGCATCTGGACCGCTGGCGTGAGTTGAGCAAATTTCCAAAATTAAATTTATAGGCCTATGTTTTAGGGCTTCAACAAACAATTTGGAAAATAAGTCTACTCACGACGGTGCTGAATAGCTGCAAAATGCTTCGCACGCCAATCCGCATATTGGGAGTGTCTTCAATATTCAAAGCATTGAGTGCTTTGCACGCCATTCCGAAAATTGGGAGTTTCTTTAACACAAAAAGCATTGCGTGCTTCGCACGCCAACCCCCGTATTGGGAGTATCTTCAATACACAATGCATTGCGTGCTTCGCACGCCAACCCCACGGTAAAATCCACCACATGGCTTTGAACCGGGTACTTTTATGGTATTTTACGTTTTGATCGATTTTGGGGGAACCAAGCGAGATATAAGGTCGCGTAAAAAAAAATAAAATGTGCAGAATAACATCCTACATTTACATTTTTAGAAAACACTCTAAAAAAATATCATTCTCGTAGTAAAAATGTCAAAAAATACTTACTTCCGGTCAAAAAACGTACTGCCGGTTGTTGGATTTTTTTGGCTAACGAACTGGTCCGAGCGACGTAGACAACCAACATGTGTACCAAATTTGAACCAAATCGGACTTAAAATGCGACCGCTAGAGTGCGAACACATATATACATTTATATATATTTATATATATATATATATATATATGAATTTTAATGACACCCGAAAACGTGTTCTAGGGACCATGATCGGTGCTCATTTGCTACTCCCGACCTTGGGTCTTACCATAAGGGCCACTGCAATAGCTCATTTTTCCTATGGAAATTCGCTAATAATTTAAGATTAATATTCAGACATTAATGTTCTCCTAATCTAAATATTTATATAAAATCTAAAAACTATATCTCAAGAGCAGCAAATTTGCAATTTGAATAGTGGTTCTTCTTATGTTCTAGATTGCAAAGAGAAGGGATTTAAAAAAAAAATGCTTCTACAAGATTATAAACGCAAAAACCCGAAATAATATTTTTACTAAATCCAAAGAACCAAGGTCTAGATTGTCTAGATGCTGATAATTGCTACAGTCGATAATCTTGCAAATTAGACGACACATTCACTTCATAAGAATTTGGTAAACATTATATTGAAATTTGACCACAACATAAGATTTAAAATTATCAGTGTCAAACAATATGGCGACCAACCAATGCCATAACAACTTCAAATATGGTGAACGAATGCAGCTGATTGGTTTTGTTTTTTTGGAGCATTCTAATAGGTTTTTAGATCTATCGTCAATATAACAAAAGTTAGGTGGTATCTCAAAATTGTCCATGAAACTGTATTTTTTTTAATTTAGAGAAATTGTATGGTTCTTTATGTTTTAGTTTGATCAGTTCCTTAATGAAAATCAAATTGTTACTATTCAGAAACCAGTTAATTAAAAATTCAAAATTGTTTTGTACTGAGTCCAAAGTAGAAAATAAAATAAAAACTGAAATTAACTATACAGGCAAGTAAGGTACAGCATGTTTTTACAAACAAGCAACAATTTAAAGTGGATACTAAGATTACGTGAGGTAGTATTTATATAACTTGTGCATAATATCATGCTCTCATACGTCTCCCTTCGTACCATTTCTAGTTTGAAATTCAGAAATTCTCGCTGCTGCTGAAATATACCTTTACCATCTGGTATGGTACAGAGGTGGGGGCAAAGTGGTTATACAGCCAGACGACTACTTGAACGGATGGCCCATACTTCGGCTTTAAAGGGGCGCTTCCCTGCCCGCCATATTGAATCTTATTCCCATAAGAGCAATGCTACAGAATAAGTCATTTTTTTCCGTTAATTCGTGGAATAAATTTAAAAATTTGGTTTCATTTTGAAGTACTGTCATATGCGGATGTTGATTGCCGAATACATTTTCAGAAACCGTTTTATTGTTTTCATAAACGTATGATATAAATAGTAAAAAATAGTAAACTTTATACATTTTTTACTCAGTTGCAAAAAGAGATATTGCAAAAATCCTTACCAATCAACACCCACAATCTATTTTACTTTAAGGAAAAAATACAGCTTTCGTTTTTTAACAAAAAAAGCACAAAAATATGCTTAATAGTGAAGGTATGTTTTGGTTTTTTAACATTGAAATTGGTACCCAATATCGTAGTTTTGAATGTGGAGAGCCGAGCCTTAAGTTCCAAGTGGCGCATATTTCTATGCGTATCTTCTCCTCCACTTTTCTTTACTTTCCTTGACAACGCTTCCGATCCTCACTTAGACCCTTCACACTTTAAATCCACCAGGAATACACATCACAGTTTTTGTTTTAAAGTTAGGACTCCAATATTGCTCTTGCGCAATCTGATAACTCTAAACTTTTTAATGGCACGTGACTGCATTTTTAAACCCTACATAAAAACGTCATTTAAGCAACAAGCTTTACATTATGTGGTGAAAAGTAACTGTTTTTTGACACGAATTTTCTTATGATTATACATGAGAGATCCTCTTTCAACGGCTGCAGTTTGCCTTCAACGGTTGTTTTACCATGTTGACAAACAAAGCGCAATGGCAGTCTGGCAACACGTCAGCAAAAAATACGAGCTAAACCCCTACTGCTTGTTTATAAGTAGGTAAATAAATGTAACTTACCATACATATATATATATTTGTGTAAAAGGCTGTGTAAAATTATTATATTCAGTTTAAACATCATCTATAACAATAATATGTTTACCTAATATACAAATTGATGTTGTCAATTACTTCACACAGATTTAGTCACAGTGAACTCATATTCTATGCATTAATTTCGTAAAGAAAACCCAATAAATTGGTAATAAATATATAAAGCCGGTGGTGATGATGGGTAGGCCTACTTAAAATGGGTGGCTTCAGCCCTATAATATCCATACATCATGACTGCGTTTAGTTTTAGACTTTTAAATAATATAATTGAAGTATTTTGAAAACGAAAAAATCACCTTGAATACTATATCGAAGCATAGGTACGCTCTTATACCTAAAACAGCAAGAATTAAAACAAAAAATTGAAACATTGAAAGTTATTTCTACTTTAACGTATATTTTTGTAAATTTTATTAATTTACTGCATACCACACTGCGCTTGTTAGACAATGATTTATGTAATTAATGAAGGTATTCTTGTAGGACCTGTTATGTGGCCGTTACATACAAGGGACCTACCTACTTTAAAATGTGCTACAGCAGCAACATTTGCGTATAACATGAAAGTTTGGCGTGTACAGGTATTAAAAGCTATGAAAAATTCTTAAGAAATTGAACAAAATCATGGCGTCACTATCTCTCTGCTATTTCAAGTACAACATTTGTCTGTATTTCTATCTGCTTATAAACAAGACATGATATGTTAAATCAACATCGGTTCCATCTCAGTTTGAACATTACATGTTTACGTGTATCACAAATGCATATCCAGTTTTCTATGTATTTTCTACGTATTTTACATTTCTAAAAAACTAAAGTTGTTGAAATTTTTGTTAGTGACTAATTTGGTTAGAAATAGGCCTACACATTCTATTTGGTTCCAACATTAATTTTTTTAAATTTGTATTTCCGGAATTATTTGAATCTTTGTGCTTCCAATATGTTTCACATTTAATTTAGTTAGAAGTAGTTTCTGCTTTAAAGGTCGAGTTTGGCATTACTGTGTGAGATGATTTGGCATAGAAACATATAAGATAGCAACTATCAAATTGGTTCAGTTGATTAGTTTTGGCTTTCCAAGCAGACAGCTAGGTTTGATTAGAGTTCAACTGTTATTTGATTTTTATTGATTTTCTCTTCTCAAATAAAATACTCGATTTATAAAGAAGCGTTAATTAAGTTTTCTTTAAATTCAATAAATCTACATACATCATCAAATATTTAATAGCATCAGGTACTTGTAGCTTCGCCCACGGTTCAAAGATCCGCCGCATAGTGAGTTTAGTCCAAATCTATTATTATTTCATGTTTCAAAGGACAACCCATCCACCTTCCTTATGTTAAAAATGTTACCTCTCTACTTACATTGTAAATCAAGTAATTGTTGTAACTGCACTATTTTACCCTTATATGCAAGTAATTAAAATTTAAATGGTATTACTTTTTTAACATAACTTTAATGGTAATATTTACCAAATGCCAGCTATCTAGCTCTATAGATGTTAATGATTTTTAATATATAGGTGTTTACCACAAGTAACTTAGTCTCAGGTTATAAAAATGCCTTTCGTTTATTTTTTCATAGTACCATTTAAGAAATAAGTGTAATATATTTTAGCTCTGGAGCTTAAAGTAAAGTACAAACATTAAAATATATTATTTTATGGGTATTTTTTTCAATTTTCACTTCTTAGAATTATGAAAGTAATTGAAATGCTAATGCATTACTGTTCCTGTTTAATACTTATAAAACGATGAGGTAGAACCAGCTCTTTAGCTCATGGGAAGTATAATAATGTATTTATTTTTACTGTAAAGGTGATGTTACCTCCGTTCACACATTAGATGTAATAATTTAAATTGTACGTTTTATTTGTTTTCCTATACAACATTTACTATTAATAAGTCCAAAATTTCAGCTCTCCAGATTGGTGGGAAGTCAGCATTCAAAAATATATATTTTGTTCCGTCACTTATTTTATCCAATTTGTAAAATTCAAAATTCGACTTGGGGGGAAAGCCTCTAGGGACATATACACTTTACCGTTGTATAGACAGTAACTGGCAAAGATGGTGTTTCGTAAAAAACGATCGAGAATAGTAAAAAATGCTAAAAAAATCACCGTTTACGAGATATTGATTATTTTTGTAAAAAAAAACAACGAAAAAGCTCCAAATTATTGCAATATAATCGAAGTAGACGGAATAAAGTGTTTTATCTATTAAAAAATATATATTTTGATCCGTCGCTCACTTATTTTATCCAATTTATAGAAATCAAAATTCTATTTAAAGGGGAGAGCTCCCAGGGGCATATACACTATATCGTTGTATAGCCCGTAACTGGCGAAGATGGTGTTTCGTAAAGAGGGGTAGGGATTCGTCAAAAATGCTCTTGAACTCACCGTTTTCATTTTTTAGAACGCACTAAATCTGGTTTACATTTTATACGTATCTTGTAAGAAATACATGTACAACATTTGAGGAGGTAACTTTCAAAACGCGTTTTGTCACAAAACATATGTTTTTTAGATATTAGTATCACTGGATTCGTTTTACAAAATCCTACAACATGTGATCAATATTTTGCATCAAAACAAGCTTTGTCCTATTTAATTAAAACCAGTAAACAAAATCTGGGTTTGGAACAAAAAGTGTTTTGTCCATAATCTGTTTTTAGTTCAAACCGTGCTTTGTACATGTAAAGCATTTTAAAGGGAGCTCTATAAACAAAATCCATGTTGCTAGGTTACAGCAGAAGCACTGTTGTTTGTTGTTTGGCGTTTTGAGTTGCAAAACGTGTTGTAAATTGCACTGTATTGCAAGGTTATGTTCTAAGTGTTTCTCTCAAAGTTAGTTGAGGTATTTGCAACCTAAAAGGTCTTAATTTTTAACCCTTGCACTCACACCAAAAGGATTGCATTCATCAAATTTCCAAGTGTTGAAAGTGTTGTAGAAGAGGAGAAAACTTGCGACTGTTTGGAAAATGATAGATGTGAATTGTATATTTGAAAACTTTTGACTGTTAAGATTAAAGATGTTTTCTGCATTTTTAAAACTTTGAAGGCCTATCATAATATTACAGTAAAACACATTATTTTGCAGGAGTAATGTAATGAAATAAGTCTATTTTATAAAAAAAAAATATTACACTAGGCCTAACATTAGTGTGATAATTAATTTTAATTTTAATTTAATTTTAAATAATTTTAAACATTAATTTTATATTGTGTTAGTTTTTCAAGAAACAGTAACTGCTATAAAATAAAACATAGTCCCTTAAAACAGTGTTTTGTCCCAGTGTTATTTCATCAAACCGTGTTATGTCCATTGTGATTCTTCAAAACTTGTTTTGTCCATATTTAAATTATAAAATGCTAATATTAGGAGAAAGAAATATTTCTGATCCTTGATAAATATGTTTTTTTAGTTGCTATACAAACGTTTATTTGGTTATTTTTAGTTTCTAAAGGCTAATTACATCTCATACTATAAGTTTTTTGTTATTCCTGAAAAGTTAGATACTGTGACAAAACACGTTTTGAAAGTTACCTCCTCATTTTAGATATTTAGCTAGGAAAGTATAATAATTAATATTTATTGTTTTAGGGGTTGTTACTACATTTTCAACCCTTTGTAGAACGTGACAAAATGTAAATTTGGATTAATTTTTAAGTGTGTCTTGTAAGTAATAAATAAACAAAATTTCCTGCTCTCTAGCTTTAAGGGAAGTATTATAATTAATTTTTATTGTTTTAGGGGTTGTTATCACATTCTAACCCTTTAGTAGCATGTTACACAATTCAGTTATGGTTTTCATTTTATGTATATCTTTTAAGAAACAAAAATGTACAAATTTTCACCTCTTTAGCTTTAGGCTAAGTATAATTATTATTTTTGTATTGATTTAGCTGTTGTTGTCACATTCTCACCTTTTAGCAGCTTGCTACAAAATACAACTAAGGTTTATATTTTGTGTAGATCTTGTGAGAAACAAATGTATACATGTCCAGATCTTTAGTTTTAATGGAAGTATAATAATAAATATTTATTGTTTTAGATGTTGTTTCAACCCTTAAATCAAAATGATTTATAGCCTATATCTCATTCCCGGCCATGATATACAGAGTGATTCAGTAAAGCGTAGCGGGCTATGCAGATTCAGATTCTACAAGCAAAAATAAGTCGAAAATGTAGTATAACATTTTTTCGATTTCGGATTAGTTTAGCCGTAATCCGCCATTTTGTTTTTTTACAAAACTCACTGTAACTCTGGAAATAGATAAGATATCGAGTTCAAATTTAAAATAAGCATTTTATATGCTACTATTAACAAGTGTACCAAACACAAAGAATTTATTTTTATAATTTTCAAAATAGCGGCCGTTAAAAATTTTTAAGGTGGAATATCTTGAAAACCGTAATTTTACAAAAAATGTACAAGAGACAAAATATTTTCCTTTTTTAACGACAGACAAAATGCTTTTTTGTATTTTCAATAGGTCAAAGGATAACTGAGTTATCGACAACAAACTGAAAAACCTAATTTCCTGGTAATTGCATACAGCAACCAAAATTAGCCTAAAACCATCATTTTTTGTAAATTTAACAAATGTTTTAGTTATTTTTGTAGCGGGCTATGCAGATTCACATTCTACGTACAAAAATAAGTCGAAAATGTAGTATAACTTGTTTTTGATGTCTGCTTAGTTTACCCGTAATCCGCCATTTTGTATACAAAAAAAAATAATAACTCAAAAGCCCTGGGAGATATTTTTATGAACATTGGTATACACTTTTAACTCTATAGCTATAAACATTTTCCAAAAATATCTTCAATCAGACTATCAAATTTCAAAATGGCGGCCATTTAAAATGTTTAAAGTGAAATTCCATGAGAACCAGCTCCTAAAACAAAATTTTACTAGATACTAAATTTGAAACCCTTTTCATTTCTGTTGAAGCCCTTTTTTAAATTACTGTTAAACTTTCCATAGTTAAATCATTAATTATAGTTGTAAACCAATGCTAACAATTAAGGTGTCTTTCAACTTGTAATAAAACGTAAATTAAAATTGAACAATTTTGAGTTTTTCTAGTCCCTATTTTTAATGGAGTTTTTTTTTAATTGTTAAATGGCCGCCATTTTGATATTTATTAACCAATTTTTGCAATTAAAGTGTCATTCGATTTGAAATGAAAAGGGCTTCAAATTTTGTTTTAGTAGCTGGTTTTCATGGAATTTTACTTTAAAAATTTTAAATGGCCGCCATTGTGAAATTTGGTGAGTCTCATCAAAGATATTTTTGGAAATTTTTTATAGATATAGATTTAAATTGTATACCAAGTTTCATAAGAATATCTCCAAGGGCTTTTGAGTTATTAATTATTTAAAATAAAATACAAAATGGCGGTTACTGCTAAACTAAGCCGAAATCGAATAAATGTTATACTACATTTTCGACTTATTTTTGCATGTAAAATCTGAATCTGCATAGCTAAAATAGTGTACAAAAATAACTAAACAATTTGTTAAATTTTAAAAAAATTATGGTTTTAGGCTAATTTTGGTTGTAGACAATTACCAAGAAATTATGTTTTTAGTTTTTTGTCGATAACTCGGTTATTCTTTGACCTACGGAAAATACAAAAAAAACATTGTGTCTGTCGTTAAAAAAGAAAACTATTTTGTCTCTTGTACATTTATTGTAAAGTTACGGTTTTCAAGATATTCCATGTTAAAAATTTGTAACGGCCTCCATTTTGAAAATTATAAAAATAAATTCTTTGTGTTTGGTACACTTGTTAATCGTAACATATAAAATGCTTATTCCAAATTTGAACTCGATGTCTTATCTATTTCCAGAGTTACAGTGAGTTTTTGTAAAAAAACAAAATGGCGGATTACGGCTAAACTAAGCCGAAATCGAAAAAATGTTATACTACATTTTCGACTTATTCTTGCATGTAGAATCTGAATCTGTACAGCCCGCTACGCTTTACTGAATCACCCTGTATATGTATAAAAATGTTTATACAAATTCATCGATTACTTTTTGCGTGATTGACAGAAAAACATATACACATCCAAACATACAAACTTTCACATTTATAATATAAGTAGGATATATATTCAGTTATATATTTATACTTCGAAAATGAAAGGTTTTTCTGATATAATGCAACAAATCTTATAAATCTATTTTCTTTTTATTGATACAATTATTATATAATTTGAATTCTATTTGGATCTGAAAACTCATCTAAATGCATTTAAATCAGTAACCTAGTGTTCGAGTGTTGACCATTTTGTGAGCTGTTACTAAGTTAAACTCCCTGTTTTTTTCTATTTTTACGTAATAGACCTCTCAATAAACATTTAGTTTTCTTTTTCTTGAGTTACAAAGCTCGTGGATTAATTAAATCATTTTGGACGTTTGGATATTAAATATTATCTTTTCCCTTATTTGCATTTGCTTTCAAGCGGTTATTAGTTTTTTAGCTTCTGCCAAAATAATTTTCTTGGCAAAAACAACTGAAACACAAAAAAATGTACTAAAACCGGAAATAGCAGGAAACGTATTAGAACATGTCAATAACTATGTTGTAATCTAATATTCGTATGACGAGGATAGAGAAGGATGATTTAATAATTAAGTTCGATAATTTGTAAGTTTAATTTTCATAGTTTTATAAACATTAAAACATTATAGGTTTGTTAGTAATTTAGAATTTGTATTCAACATTTATATCTTTTGGTAAATCGGTATGTATGGATTTAATTGAGGTTTTTCGTTTTGCTATTGATGTAAGGTAGACATCATTAGGTTTGGATTATTTAGATTAAAGTGAGATAAATTGATTCTATATTTTTCTATTTATCTAACTTAATTAGTTTCACTAATTTTTATAGCTATAGAACTTCAAATAATTGTTTACAGTGAGCATTATATATTAAAGATACTTAAAAGAATTAATATATTCTTATGTTTTTTGAAAGAATATCAATAGCCTAAGCCTGTGAAAGAATTAAGGGCTGCGCAGATCAATGAGAGTTACCATAAGTTTAGTGTTGACGGGGTTTGTCAACATACGCAAGCTTAGCCTAGGCAACAGTTAGTATTAGACTAAAGGAGACAAAACCAACCTGTATACATTTTACTAATACAAGTAAAAAAGCAACATGTTAAACATAACACCGATACACTATGTTTTTTTTTTCAAACAGAGTTTGAGAACGTGTAGTACCAGGACTAAACAGCCCCACACCTCGTCACTAAAACTGATCGTTTATCGAATTTTGAATTTAATCTTTGGTAATTAGCAGTAAATAATTCTAAAACATCTAAATTATAATTCTTATGTTAAAAAAATGGTAGTTGATAAATTTCTATGAAAGATATTTGCTTATAAACAAGACTAAAAACGTGATTTTCAGTCTAGTAACTTGAAAACAGTAAAGAATAGGTGAGATTTTTGATATCAATGAACTATAAATTTCAACTTTTTGCATATTTAAATGTCGTATTCACATGGAGGAAGTAAATATAAGAACATAATTAGTAAGAGGGTAAGTGTATAAAAGCGGTATTCTAGTTTACCAATGCAATGTCATAGGCCATCCTTCTCAAGGACGACTCCCTTCACTGAATTCGATGCATTTACCTGAGTGGTATTGCATACCAAGAGGATAAAGTTTATAAAACGTAATGGCTTATAGTGAAAAACTTGCATTCGTTACTTAGCAATAAATTGCTATTGCATTAACTAGTACCTACTAAACATTACTTAGACTTATGGAACTTACGAATTGTATAAAGTAGTCGAATATTAATATATCCAATCTTTCTAAAACAGGTACTGTTGTATTGCTAAGACTCGATTTTATGCATCGAGAGGTAAATTATAAAGAGATCTAGACTTTGTCTTAGAAAAAAAAGAAGCACTTAACTGAAAGCACTTAACGTAACTTTCAGTACGAACATCATACCAAAGCCAACTGCTGTTCACGAATAATAAGATTGGACAAATGCAGGCAACTATAACAATGGACTTCATTGATTACTGCTGTAGTAAGGACATTGTTTAACTGGGAGTAACATGTAGGTTATATTCCTCCGAAAGGGTTTTGGTGATGCAATCTAAATTATAGATGAGTAATCGATTCAGTTGCAATGTATAAAAGAATAGACTGAAAATGTAACTATTTATGATGCAAATTAGATTTACCAGTTCATAAAGCTATTCATTACTGTGAGGTAGATTTAAGTAGAATATTTGTGTATATTTTGTATTATAAATTGAGTATAAAGACATTTATTTAAATTCATACAAGAAGTATAGGTTAGTAAGAAATAAAATCCTAATCCGTCTTATATCTTTACAATGTTAACGTTGGGTTTTCCCCTTAAAAACCTTTACATTTCCATGTAAGATAAAACAAATATAAATGACAGAATAAAGATAGAAAACGGCAAAATTATCTATAATCCCCTTGTTCCCAAGCCGTGAGCTTGTAACTGGTTGATAAGAAGGGAATGTCATGTTTAATATTCAGATCACGTATATCACTTTGCAGTCTTGAGGGTATTATTTGTCACCTTATTAAATAGTTAAAATGGATAAGATATCTGATTGTTTTAAGTTATACATTTGATAAGGTACTGATATATTTTATTTTAATTAATATTATATATTTTACACGAAAAAATATACATACATATATATTATTTCAGTTGTCTTCATAACATTAAACTCGTAGTCAGTTGTAATATCTTGAAATAATATTAAAACATTTTGAAAACAGTTGTTTTAAATTGACTACGTTGTTATGTTTTAACATACTTGTATACTCTTCTACTTTAATTGCTAATCTTGTATTACCAACACACTTAATTTGTGTTTACTTGCTTGTTTAGTTTATTTACATATAATGAAATTCATCTCAAAACTCGTAATGTACACACAACTGTATTATTTGATACAAGTACATACCAATATGTCTCTTAACACCAAGTCATTTTGTTGTTGTTCCACAATTTCTATTTATTACAAATACAACTTAAATTAAAATCTAAGTTTTACGAAGTGGACGAAATGAAGTTATAGAAAAACGAATTAAAAACAAGTTTAGTACTAATAATTTGGGTATACTAACTCCAAAGTGAGAGTTGTAGTGTCGTATTTTCATGTCTGGAAATTTTTTTTAGAGAGATTTGTAAACAAAAACTAATAATTTTCGGTTTAAACTATTTGATGATGTAAACAGTAATATTTGTTTAACATTGCGTTATTTCTTTAGCTCTTAGAAAGATGTTTATGGTCATAAATTAAAGGTATTGTTGTACGCAACTATTTTTAAACGTAATGTCTATTAGAATTGTTTCTCATTATACGTAGTCGTTTCTCTTTAGAAAATTAATTAATTTTTTGCCATTTAACCACCATAACACTACCCCCTCCCTATAGGTCATGAAAGAGGTGATCAAGTCTCAAAATAAATGTTATAACAAAATCTACAATGTAAGAACATAAAAAAAAAAAATTAATGTACAATTTTTTGTACTCCAATTTTTCTGATTAAATATAATGATTTTCCTTTCAAACCACTTAACCCCCCTTACTTAATTTTACTACATACTTATGCTAAAGGGCTTTTGTAAAAAAGTTTCGAGCATTACTTAGAATTAATTGTTTGCGTTGTATTCTTGTTAGCGAATTTCCATAGGAAAAATGATCTATTGCAGTGGCGATTATGGTAAGACCCAAGGTCGGGATTAGCAAATGAGCACCAATTATGGTCATTAGAACACGTTTTGGGGTGTCATTAAAAATCATATATATATATATATAGGCTATATGTACGTGTGCGCACTCTAACGGACGCATTTTAAGTCCGATTTGGTTCAAATTTGGTTCTCTACGTCGCTGGGACGAGTTCGTTTGCCAAAAAAATCCAATAACCGGAAGCACGTTTTTTTGACCGAAAGTAACTATGTTTTGAGATTTTTCCTACGAGAATGAATTTTTTTTCATTCCTTCTACAAATATAAATGTAGGATGTTATTCTGCACATTTTGTTTTTTTACGCGACCTTATAGCTCGTTTGGTTCCCCCAAAATCTATCAAAATGTAAAATACCATAGAAGTACCCGGTTCAAAGCCATGTGGTGGATTCCACCGTGGGATTGGCGTGCGAAGTACGCAATGCATTGTGTACGGAAGATACACCCAATACGGGGGTTTGGGTGCGAAGCACGCAATGCTTTGTGTATTGAATATACTCCCAATATGCGGAATGGCGTGCGAACCTATTTGCAGCTATTGACCGTCGTGAATAGACCTATTTCCCAAATTGTTGGTTGAAACCCTAAAACATAGGCCTATAAACCTTATTTTGGAAATTTGCTCAACTCACGTCAGCGGTTCAGCTGCGTGGTCGAATTATTTTTTCCATAACACGGAATCTTAAAAAAAGTAATTTTCTTAAGCTACAACTGGAACATTTAATTTTTGTTAAAAAGATCCACTATTTACTCCCTAAATAAAACATAATAGTTTTATATCTCTTCAACCCCCCCCCCCCCAACCCCCTCCGGAGGTCGGATTTGTCAACTCTTATTCTACAATTTTTATAATGAAAAATCTCTGAGAAAATCTCCCCTTTGTGTATTAATTTTATTCTAAATTCTAACAAACAACTTATAATGATCATATTACCTGCAATTTATAAGGGAAATAAGGTTGATTTAAAGAAAAACAAGTATAATTTAATATAAAGTTCTTTGTTTTATAAAATCTATACTAGTAATTCTATGAACAGTAGACCTCGCTCGTTGAAATAACAAATGTAGTTTTGAGCTTAGGTTAAAAATAATGTGTCAGTAGGGATGTAAGCACAAGGTTTAGCCAGTGAAACATTATTTTGCAATTCTAGCGATTCCGAGATAAAACCGAAAAAAAACTTAAAAAAAGTAAAAAAATGCCAATCTTAAAAAAAAAAAAAATAATAAAATCATTCAATCACAAAAAAAAAGGTGTATAAGAGACAATTTATTTTAAATGAGAAAAAAAACAAAGTACAATGATATCAAATGAAATGGCCAAGCTACTTTTACATCTACAATCTACAATCCCTTTCACACCTCTCCCCTTCATTTCCTCCACCCATTCACTGAACCTGAAAACTTTTCAAACACCGAAACCTGAAAAAAAACTGGAAACGAAAAACAAATTTTAAAAGCTTGGCGGCTCGGCAGCTGATACATAAACAAGTACATAAATAAGTATTGCACTATACACATTACACACGTCGCCAAGGTTTAAAAATTTTTTTTCGTTTCCAGTTTTTTTTCAGGTTTCGGTGTTTGAAAAGTTTTTAGTTTCAGGTTCAGTGAATGGGTGGAGGAAATGAAATGGAGAGGTGTGAAAGGGATTGTAGATTGTAGATGTAAAAGTAGCTTGGCCATTTCATTTGATATCATTGTACTTTGTGGTTTTTCTCATTTAAAATAAATTTTCTCTTATACACCTTTTTTTGTGACTGAATGATTTTATTTTTATTTTTATTTTTTTTAAGGTTGGCGTTTTTTTTACTTTTTTGAAGTTTTTTTTTCGGTTTTATATCACATGTTTTTTTTAATAAAAATATTTATTATTATGCGTCAAAATACAAGTACAGACCAAGTTTCGTCGAAATAAAAATAAAAATCCGTTTGGTAGTTTTCTATAATCAATATGAGACCTCCAATCATCTGTTCTGCATAGTATTTTCAATGCGTAATATCTCCGCGAATTTTAAACCTACAACATTCTTCTTGGTCTCATTCGAAAGGTATTCTTTCAGACAACAAATTTCATATATCGATATATATCGATCAATCATATCGATATTATCGATTGGGGCTATATCGAAATCCTTAGACACGGCTACAGCCCCCCCCTTATGAACGGATTTTGCTGAAATTTGGTATGGAGATCACGTTTGTATTGCAGAAGTGCCTTTTGTATGTTACATCTCTTGACCCAAACTTTTTGAGCACTTTGGGGGGGTTCAAAATTTTGAAATTGCGATAAAACGGGTCAAATTACGTTTTTTCGAAAAGATTCTATTTTCCATATTGTTTTTTCGTCGAAATACACCTACATACCAAGTTTAATCGAAATCCGTTTGGTAGTTCCTTTGTTTTAATATGTATAGCTGAAGGAGAATAAGAAGATTACCAAAACGTGTCATAAACGCCATTTTCAGCGCCTCATATCTCCGCGAATTTTTCACCTAGAAATGTCGTTCTGGTCTCATTCGACTTGTATTCGTCCAGACAACAAATGTTATAAATTTCATTGATGTCGGTTTCGTAGTTTTTGAATATGAACAACGTCAAAACGCCGTTTGTTGTACTTCGGTAGTATAAGCAGTCGGTTCCCTGCCGCCAGTTCGTTTCGCGCGTTCGTTGTTTTGGGCGTTTGTTATTTTTTTTTAAGCTTGGCGGCAGGGCGACCGCCCTGCTTGATTTCTAGTTCTCGTTTTAATTCCTTGAGCTTTAACTGCTAAAGATTTTCTTTTAGAGGCATTGTGTTTTATTTAGGTTAATAATTCGTAAGGTAGCTAAAAATATCGCGTTATAGAGGGGCAACATAGAATTACATATTTACATACTTAAATAACTAAAACTTAACAATGTATTTACAGTGCCATAACTTCCATTTCATATTCCAATATTAGAAATAATAAAAACAAACGATGTTAAAACGTTGTGATAGTGATCTCAACCCATGTACCAACACTTCCCACGGTGTCCAACGGTAATTTTTTGTATGTCTTTTAACGCCGAGAGGGTTTCATTAGTTTCATCTCATTTTATGATTCCCAAGTCAAATACTTTTATGAAGTTTACAATGATAATTTACAAGTATACAGTTTAATTCTTTGATTTATCCTCTACACTATCTTATTATTATATGCCATTTTTGGATAAAGGATATATTCCTAAATTAATATTCAAAACAGGCCTAGTTTTGTTAGCAGTCTTGTAGTAGGAACATAAAAACTGGTGTTTTTAAATAAGAAATTTAAAATTTATTAATATGTGTATACAATTTTATTTTTAGAACTAAATTACGAAACTTTTTTACATTTATGAAAAAATTACAATAATTTTTACTACTTTTTATGTAGGCCTAAAGTTGAACCTTTTCCTTTCGATACTGAACATGCTTGTTTCGTGAGCTAATAACTTTGTTAATTTTACTTCAATCATTTTTTTACTGGCATATATGAATTCTGTGAACCTTTATCTACAAAAAATCTAATTATGAATTGGTTTAGAATAAACGTATAAAAACATGGTTCATATACAAAAACTTGGACGATTTTTAACAAATTTGAAGTTTACGGCCATTTTGTGCGCTTACCGTTAGAGATACGGAAAAAATGAGAATACAATTTTGTTCAAAATCTAATTTGCTAACCGCAAAATGTTATTCGTTTTTAAATTCGACTTACGGTTAAACCACAAACTGGCTGTGGGAAAAAGTTTACACCGAGAGAAACGGTGCGGCCGCCATTTTAATTTTATTTAAGGGGTTAAAAATGAAAAATTGAAAAAACCTTATACATAAATGCTTCGGCCTAGGAATAAGGAACATTCATGCAAAAATCATCAAAATCGGTCTAGGCGTTTGGCCGTAATCGTGAGACAGACACACAGACGAAATGCCGAACGGTCGAGTTAAAACGGAGACCTCGCTTCGCTCGGTCAATTGATATATTAATACTTTAAAATCTTAAACTGTAAGAAATTATCGAACTAAATATGAACACTAAATATTTCTTTTGTGTGTTTATATTAATGTCCGTTATTTATTACGTTTAGAAAACTAATTCTTGCATTAATACATTTTATAGAGGTAGTTGATATATATCTGAGTTAGTTTTTGTAGTTTTTAGTTTGATAAATGAAAATAGAGATGATAGTGAAGGTAAAACGTTTTGTAATTTAATTTGGTAAAAACAGTTTTAGTGTTAATGTTATAATATTTTTTAATAATATCTGTTTTTTTATTTGCAGTCATATGACTATAAACACATTAACATTTTTATCTGATGCTTTGTTTTTGCGATGCCATATATTTAATAGTTTAATAAATTAGGTTAAAACTATAAGCCTGTTTGTTAAAAGTTAAGACTAATTATTTACATGTAGCTTCTGAACAATAATGAAAGATATTGAATCATATTTGCTTTCGTAAAAAACATATTGTTAACAACAAATCTAAACATAGCAAACCATCTTATTCTACTATATGTTCCATTTTAAACTTACACTCTGTTTTACTTAAATTTGATTCAAATAATTTTTGTTTTGCGTTCTGCGCACTTCTTTGAACACTTACTTGTTCAGTTTCACTTTAGAATAGATATTATATAGGAAATATAACGCATACTAAAATTACTTTCCATTATCGTATATTACGAAGTTTGATAATTATTATTTCTTTTAAAACTCATTCATTCTTATAAACGGTAGAGTTTGTGTAATTTATTAAATATGCATTTTGAAATATTTTATTTATTTAATGTTATTTTCCTCAGAAATATACAAACAACAAACAATTAATTTTATTATAATAATCACATAAAATAAGAAACTTAAAAACTAAACTATAAACACATATTTACTTAAACAAATAAAAGAGCACTGTGGCGACAAAATCACACTGATTTAAATAAAAACCCAAACCACAAAACAAATTTGTTTTGTG
>JAGFPH010000070.1:86829-103591 GCA_018207615.1 Philaenus spumarius
CAAGTTGAATTTACCTAAGATTATTCAAACGTGAAACAGCAACAATTTAGTTTCAGCTAGTTAGAAAAGGAAATTGAAGGTTTATTATTTTACCATAATTTGATATGTACAAGTTGAATTTACCCAAGATTATTCAAACGTGAAACAGCATCAATTAAGTTTCTGCTAGTTAGAAGATATTGCATATGAAATTACACTCATCTCCATTTTATTATGAAGTAGAATTTTATATACTCCAGCTAGTGGTAAAAAGGTGGTTTGGAAATGATTTTGAAATATGTTGTTAACGATGCTACTCCGACGAAAAAGAAGAAGTTTTAGTTTTTGAAAAGTTGTGAACAGCCAGCTTAAAAGAAATGTACAAAAATATGTTTTTAAGAAATATAGTAACAATAAATGGTTGATACTAAGATAATCATTTACTAAAAATGTTTAGGGGAAATTGGGAAAGGCGAAATTACTCACTTTTATATATAATATGTTTTATAATAGCATTGCATCTGTTTGCTTGTATACTCTTTGATGACTTCTTTTAGTGCCTCATTTTCCTATTTAATGTTCGTACATCCCTTGAATATTATTTATATGTGAATACCTATTTACTACCAATTGATAATGTGATGTGTGAAGTGGTTAGTGAAATCGTATTAATTTAAATAAAGTTTAATTTCCCTATTAATTATTTTAACGTCGTTATGACTGTTATATTAAAAAATATATATTTATATAATTGTAATATACAAAACCCATTATAAATATTCCGTTTTGTGTTTGTCCTGCTACATTTTTTCTTTTTTATATTAACAACGTTTTTGGTTTGGATTGCAGTTTTGAATACTTAAAATGCGCTTTAAGTCGAACTAATTTTGAAAAAAATTCGGTTAGATAAATTATGATTGCAACGTTGCTAAAAATAGTAATACATTTATTATACTTGTTTCTAACAAATTTAATCTCATATCTGCATGAATGAACAAACTAAAATATATTGTAAAACATATTACAAATAGTGTAACAAACAAAATAGATACATTCTGATTACATTCTGTACTCGAGGGAGACCATCAGTAATGTTTGTTGGGACTTACAATTGAAAAGACCAAAACTAGTGGGATTGAAATGTGAACTCAATCCTAATTAAGAGTTGCATAGAGTCCACTTCAGTTCAAATAAGTATAAATTACTTCCTATTGACCTTGTTTCTGCCATACGCTTTAAAGAAACTTGTGTAGTTTTTTTGAATTTGTTTACATATAAAGAAAACTAATCTATTGTTATTACTGTTATGTATGAAAATATCTGTTTTACTACATAGTACATTAAAGGAATAACTTAAAAGCAAACTATTGAAAAGGAACGGGTTTAATAAATTGAAAAATATAATAAACAATATAATAAATAACTGATGCTAAAATGATAAGTAGTTGTACCAAATTTTAGTGTAATTTAGATGTATTGCACAGATAGTGAAGTGTAATGATTATTCTTAAGTTTTAATTTTAACATTGTAGCCTACGGATTGGCAGACATTTACTAACAAAATTATATTACCTTTTTGGCAGTACACACTTATCCACTGTTTAATTAATACAGTTTCGGGCTGCGTGAGCCCATCATCAGATCATAGTATCAGGTTTTATTTTTGTATCGTTCTATACGGAGCTCGTTAATGTTTAAACATTAATGGTCAATACAATTCACATGTACAAGACACGTTTACTCAAATACAGGTTTACAAAGTTTATAAAACACGATTTCGGTTACATGTCGGTCAGTGCGCACTCTTAACGAATGGTTCCTGAATTACTGTGCTTATTCCAATTATTAATTCGTCTAACTTTTCAACGAAAAATAATTCTAACATGGCCCTTATATATAAAATAAATGAAAGAACTTAACTTTCATCTCTATAACAAACAAACCAAAATGCCAGAAAGTATAAACAGTTCTTACATAGCTTTCTTGTTGCAATACGCAACCTCTCTGATTCAATGGATTCTATTCACTCCTGTTTTTAAGATAGAACAAACCGCCTTTCTTTTAAAGTAGAAGGGAATAAGTCAGCCTTATCTCGTACCAGGACCAACAAAGAACTTGTGATGTAAACAATTTCACACTATAATCAAATATTTTAAAGTGTGGGTAAATTAGCCAGTACGTTTATTTTTATACATATTCTAAAATTGTTCTTCTTATTTTTTTATTTTTTTTATTTTAATTTGAGTCAAATGTAAAAAAAGTAAGATAATTTGAGTCACATTTCATGGATTGAAATTAACTGAATATTTTTTATTTATACATTTTTTTTAAAGCTATTTAGTTAACGGATAACGTAATTAAAATTTACAAGCTGTTGACCAACAAGTTGTAAATATGTTGGACATTTTGTGTATTTTGTGTGTTGTTTTATTTTTGACGACTTCCCAATTTACGTAGAACTATTATGTGTGAACTGTGTGTGTTTTGTATTTTAATGTGTTTCTTGTGCAATTGTGAAACACGTTTCTTAAACTAAGAATTGGATGACGATGACGGTAAGCAATATAAATTTATTAATTTGAATATTTTTGTTTTAAATTGTCAATATAAGTGTGCCACTAAATCAGATGCATGTTAAAGGCGTAAAATAGTACTGCTTTTAGTTTAGTAAATACATTGAAAAAGTATGATATAGTGGAACAGAGATAAAATAGAAGAATTATACATTTACTGATAACTGGATGCAAGTTTGTATATGTATTTTTTAAAAAGGTATTAATTTGTATTCTTAAACGACAAAACTATTTGTTAAAAAACATTAAGTTTTTTTTTCATCTTAGGAAGTTTATATGTTTGCTGCTTCATCGTTTTTCACGACATTTTTTGCATTAGCATGATATATATGTTATGGCTTTTTCTGACTCTAGTAAAGTAGTCCATTATCGTGCATAGTTCGACTAAGACTTTTCTCCCACTAAATTAAATGTGTCTCAGAATAATGACTAGCCAGAACACATAATGTGAGCCCTGGTAAGTTGCTCTCCTTACATGTTTATTTAATACATTCATATACGTATTGTTCCTGCAGGCATTCTTTAAGCATGTGCATATTACGATATACATTTCACTACAACATCTATATAAATAAATGCATCAATATATTGTACTACATATTTATAAATTTAAAATAATGTAAGTGATACACATCATTAAAATATATAATAGGCTAATCAGAGACAAATGGGTCATAGCACGTGCTTGTAGAATTTAGCAAATTTTCTGTTTTTGATGTAATAGAAATCTTGACTTTGTTCAGAAAGTTTTATTATATATCAAATTGGTATTGAGCACATTTTCTTATTAGCACATTTTTATAGGAGTTATATAAAAAAATATAAAAACTAAGAAAATGTTGTGTTTTTCTATTATAGAAAATTCTCCGCAAAATGAGTAACAGTTTTTGATAGTAATAAACAAAACATTAAAACATTTTATTTTTTTCTTAAGTTGTATAAAATCAAAATATGAACCGTTTGCTTGCCAATTTGAAATTATTTCTATTTTAAATTTTGTAAAGTTGTGTTCTGTGTTGTATATTAACACAATGCATATGAAGGAAAATCTTTAAAGTTGCTTTGTTTTTTAATTAGGCAATTTATTTGCATTATTCATAAATTTTTTATAAAACTATAATTACTAATTTGGTTTAACTCTCATGCAATATTATATCGCTAATACGATTTGACTTGATTGTTGTATTTTTCATGTATTTTACCTTTCTGTTGAAAGCGTTCATGCTTTTATTATTAATACATCCTCTTAAAAATCCATATCTGACTACTTAAAATAACAATGAAAAGTTTCTAAAATCCAGAGAGTGCTCACATCTAATTCTAACCAATTTGTTTTACGACGTATAGTTTTATCAGATTCCTCAGTATAGTATTTGTCATCAGTATAGTATACACAGAGCCAGGGTAGTAAGATGAGCAATAAAGAAGTGAGGCTGGGGTAGAGGTAGCAATCACGTGGAGGTTAGTTGCGTACAACCGGCTGGCCAGCATGCTCGAAGTGTGTCGTGTGTTATTTATTTATTAATGTATTGTTTTATTTAATATTAGGTGTGCTTTTTGTTATTTGTGTTTCGTGTTCCTTGTTACTTGACAATGGAAGTATAGTGTAGTCTTCCGGAACCGGTCATCGCTTAATAAAGGATACAGAACTGTTGACGGTACCTAAGATATGTAACCTAGTTTAATAAACATCCTAGATGGAATTAAATTTTAATATATGGACTTACTTTAAAATAAAACAACTATTTTGCTTTCAATAATTTAGTAACAACATTTACTTAGTTTATAAAGTGTTGTTACTATATGTTTTGCCGAAAAGTATATGCAATATATAAGCAGTATTATTCGCTGAGATTATCGGTAAAGATTAATATACATAATATATTAAAGGCTTGCTCATTATTGCAAACAAAATAAACAGGTCACCATGACCAAGAGATCGTATCATTACCAAAAGCTTATAAAGTAAAACCGTTTATAGTATGCAGTTACATGATATGCTTGTGATGGTTTATTTTGTAAAGACATGTTACTGCGTACACAATTTGTTAAGAATTATGTACTACTCTTAGTAAAATATGTACTTGGGTACATTTTGTTATTTACTTAAATTTTAAAGCTTGAAATGATTATGGTTATGTAAGACTAAATAATTTAATTTAGAAAATTTAACATTTATTCTTATCCCCAAATTAATTGTGTTTCTTGCATAACTGAATTTTCTGTTACGGTACGATATTATTGCTTTGGAATTAGCTTTCTAATCAGTTCATGCGCCGTTACAAATTACGCAAACGGCAATAATGAAAAACCTTGGGTTAAATTAACCGTTATTTTCAGATTTGTGTTTCTCATTATTTGTGTATATTTTGAATAATTAATCTGTTATTTGAATTACTATTACTCAACACCACTTCACTAGATCTTTATTAAATACTAGAGGGGTACGCCCCCTGCTCGCTTCGCTCGCCAACCCCCGCGGTGACTCGCGTCGAAGCAAATGCAAACAGGTTATTTTATATAAATAGGGCCTACTATTAAATTCTAATATGCCTTCTTTATTTTAATTATTATATAACATAGTGGTTTCTTATTTTTAAATTCCTTAATCTATTAAGGGTTTATTCTCTAGCTTTAAGGAAAGTATAACAATCAACATTTTTACTTCATTTTCACCTCATAGTAGCCCTAAATGTCAATCTATGATCCTTTTTTTATGTATGTTGTAAGAAATAAATGTAAAAATGTTCAGCTTTCTAACTTTAAGGAAAATATAACAAGTAATTAGTATTATTTTAGGGGATGATATCACATTTTCATCCCTTATCAGCACCCGACCGAACGCAAATCTATTTGACAATTTCTATGTATCTTGTAAGAAATAGATATAAAAAATTTCACCTCTCTAGTTTAACAATTATTATTAATATTTTAGGGGTTGTTTTAACCTTTAAATCAAAATTAATTCTAGCCTATGTTACTCAAGGATAGTGTAGCTTTTTATTAGTAAAACTATTTTTTCAATCGGTTCAGTAGTTCCAGAGATTACCCCCTACATACAAACAAATAAACAAACAAAATTTGACCTCTTTATAATATTATTAATAATAACCCCAAAGATAAGATGGCAAATAATGTTAAATGTTCAAAATAAATTATTTCTTACATTTTACAACAACAGTTGTTCTAATAAAGGTTAATAGAACCAGCAAGGATCAGGTCTACACTTTAATAAAAACATAACCTAAAAGTTAGAAATTTAAATAATTGTTTTAAAGTTTGAAATCAGCTATTACTGGACATATTTTTTCAATAGGTTTCTACGGTAATGAATGTAAATACATGTGATGATTTATCAGTCTAGGCCTAACCTAAGATTTTTTCCGACTAAATTTACAAATATTGAAACAGAAAAGGCTTTTTACCAAAATGAATTATAGCCTACGTTACTCAGAGGTAGTGCAGATTTTTACTTTCTCCACCCTATACGTAGTATATGGAGAAAGTATTGTTTTCGTAAAAATGTTCGAATTTGAATTTTCAGTTGAATTATCTGTTTTGGTGCTCCCAGAACCCCAAAAAATTGTTTAGTGCAATTATCTGTGTTGGTGCTCCCTGAACCCAAAAATATTTTTAGTGGAATTTTTTGTTTTGGTGCTCCCTGAACCCAAAAAAGTGTTTTTAACGTGGTGTCTGTCTGTCAGTGTGTCAGTATGTATACACGACCAGAGGGGACACTATTGGTCCGATTTTCATGAAATTTGGTATGTAGGTACTAAACCCTAATATCTCCAGGCGTTTTTTTCATTTTTTGGAATTTTTAATTTTTAAGGGTAATTTACCCCAAAAAACCAATAAAAAACGACAAAAATGCAAATTTCTCAAAAACGGCTCTAACGATTTTGATCAAATTTTCAGTATTTATAGTGCTTAAGATGCCAAACAAAATGACACCACCCGCTTTTATCAAAACTTCGGCGTTTCATAATTATGGGGAAATGTTAAAAAATAAACAAGTTTATGTTGTCAATCTAGCATCACGACAACGGCCGCACGGGGTAGCACAACGGTAGCGAGGACGGCCAGTAATTCAAAGGTCGCGCGACCGAATCCCGCCTGGGACAATAACTTTTTTATACGATTGACGTAGGTAGAATATTATTTTTTTGTTTTGTTCTAAAAAGTAGTAAATAAAATGATTAAAAACAATATTATTTTGACTACAGTAAGTTGGGAGAAAGTTTGTGTCAGTTAACTGATACCGTTTATTATTAATAAAATTACTTTTTTTATCGGTTCAGTAATTCCCCCTACATACAAACAAACTAACAAATTTTACTTCTTTATAATATTAGTATAGACAAACATAATCTCACCCAGGGTAACTAAAACTATAAATATAATGAGTCTTAATTGACAATTGCTATTTTAGAAATTGAATATCAATATAAAAATGTCTGCTAAGTGTCAAATAAATGATTAATTAGAAGCAGAGTTTCTGGGTTTAGGGGGAGAAACGTTGATTGTATTTATTTCCATGTGAAAGTCATTAGTGTACTATCTAAGGAATGAATTAGCACCATTAATTTGATCGTGCAGTAAAAGGGGTTTATGTTTTCAGTCTATCTACATGTAATAGTGTAGCTCCAAAATGTAAAAGTTTTGCTAAATCAATATTTTCTAATACAAATTGTTTTGTAGTGTTTTTACATTTTGTTAATGTTTGTACATATACCACAGTAAAATACACATATATTAGTACGTCTATCATATTTATATTTTTGGCAGTATAATTTTTAAGTTCTTATGTACGTGTCTGTTAACTTTTGTAAACAATTTTGACTAATGATAATTTGTTGTGAGATTGTGTGTTATTGTTTTATTTTATCTATATTGTTCTCATAAGTCCAGCTCATTATTTACTTATAATGATAATTTATTTCAGCGTACATAGTTTTTTTTTTGCCTATGGGAAGAATTATTTTTATGTAGAAAATTTAAAGTTTTATTTGTTCCTAGGGGTGAAATCAGCTGTTCATGGAAATATTGGAGCAAACAACTATATTATTATCTGTTATTTTATTCAATTGGTTTCTATGGTAATAAATGTAAATACATTGTGTTGGTTTAACACTCTAGGCCTAAACTAAAAATTTTTCCTACTAAATTTACAAATATTATAATAAAAAAGGTTTTATCGAAATGAATTATAGCCTATGTTACTCAGAGATAGTGTAGCTGTTTATTGGTAAAACTATTTTTTCAATCGGTTCATTAGTGCCAGAGATTACCCCATAAATAATAAAAACAAACTTTACCTCTTTATAATATTAGTATAGATGTAATGGAAATAAATAAAGTAATAACAATACACATTTAAACTCTTATTATTACATATATAATATATAACTTATACAATATGTTATAATTATATATAATGCAGATTAAGCAACTGTGTAAATACTAAACTTCCTAGTAACTGTGCTAAAATTTGCAAATCTTTAATCACTCTTGAACATTATATATGAATAACTAGTGGTGTATAAATTTGTCTTAATTTAACAAATTTAATTTGTGTATTTATTATATAGAATCTCAATTTTGAAATGAATTTCATTCCATTCCTAAGTCAAAGTCGAAGTAATTTATTTTCACCAAAATGACGTGTTACCTACTTAATAATGTTGTAAGTGCAGGATGTTGCAGTCTTGTGGCCCTACCGTAAATATCAATATACGAAAACATTGCAACAGCGAAAACTTTAAATATTCCAATTACAAAATCTTACTATATTTTGTACTTAATCAGTGAATAATATTAACATAATTAACCTACTTTTTCTCATACTATCTTCAGAAAGTGTACTAAAGTGGTGTGTTTTATATATTGTATGTTTGTTTTGTTTTTATTTTTTTAGTAAAGCAATTTATATCAGGTACTTATTTAATCTTTAACAACCTTAAATAACAATCGATAACCTTTATTGGTACTTTCATAATACAATGAAAAGTTGCAAGGTAATTTTTAACTTCTTTGAGTACTGAATATTATTTGGAAAGCAGTACAAAAATATTATGACAAAAGAAAGCAGAAATAAGTACTTTTATCTTCTTGTTCCCTAGCCATGAACTTGTTGCTTTATGATAAGAAGGGAAATATCACGTTTAGTATTCAACCCACGTATTACACTTTGCAGTCGTTGGTGTTGAAATTAATTACATCTGTTTGCACAAAACTGTTCATTTTTAAGAGCATTTCACCCAGCAATGCAGTATTTCAAATTCTATTATGTAGGTTGGTTTATATAAAAACAAATCATAGCATACTGCTGAAAACTACGTACCCATACAACATATGTACTACTTCATTATCATTCTTGTATGCACCTTTTCTTTGCATTTAAAAATGTTCATATTTAATGTTTTAAGATTTTCATATTTAAAATGTTCATAAATAAAAGTAAATGTGTGTTTACCTTTTCTGATACAAAAAAGTAAATATATTATAAGAACCGCATAGCTATTTCTATAAACGTCTTAAACAAATTAATCTTAACGAAATTATCTAAGAACTAGGGAAACCCCCTGCGTACTCCACACGCCAACCCTGTTGGAACCTTCTAACACATAATTACGTTATGTTTTCTTTATAATAAAGTTGTAGGATTAATAATAACCCTAAAGTTAAGATGGTAAATAATGTTAAATGTTCAAACAAATTATTTCGTATATTTTAAAGCAGTTACAATAAAGGTTAAAAGAACCAGCAAAGCTCAGGTCTACACTTTAATAAAAACCTAACCTAACAGTTAGAAATACAAATAGATGCTTCAAAGTGAGAAATCAGGTGTTAATGGAAATAGCAGAGCAAACGGCTGTTTTATCTATTATTTTATTCAATTGGTTGCTATGGTAATTCATCAGTCTAGGCCTAACCTAAAATTTATTTACATACATTGAAATAAAAAATGTTTTTATCAAAATGAATTATAGAATATGCTACTCAGAGATAATGAAGCTTTTAATTAGTAAAACTATGTTTTCAATCAGTCCAGTAGTTCCAAAGGTTTATCCGCTTCATACAAACAAACAAAAAATGTTTTTTCTTTAGTAATTAAATACTCGTATACTTGAGTTTTGTGTTGAGTGTAATTTTAGTAATCAACAATTATTAAAATATTTCTCCTATGTCCTATAACAAATCTTATAATTCATTTTATATACCGTATTTAACTTTAACAAATCTGTTTCAAACAGAAACTAGTGGATAATGGGAAACAACAAGTTACAGGACACAACTACTAAAGTACTAATTTTTTAAATTCCAACATGGTGCGACAGCAACTTTCAAAATAATTAAAATTACAATTGTATAAAATAAGTTATATTTAAAAAAAAACAAACAAAAAAAACTGAAATTACGTCTAAGAAAAAGTTGTGGAAGTAAAGACTTTGTAAAGAAATTTAACTTTTATTGTAAAGCTTCTTCTAGTTATTTTCAGTTGGCTCTTTTGCATGGCTGAGAATCTGGAGCACGTTGGTACCGTATGTTCCCTGAAGATTGATATGTTGCACATAACTGTTAAAAATAACCTTTGTTCTCCTTGGTTAAATACCATAAACACCATTGACCAAATTTAAAGAGCCTTTTGGCTTTTTCAAGTAGAAGATTGACAAATAATAAACAGAAGATAATTTGTATAACCAATAGGATTAATTACTTTCGAGATAAAACATTAATTAAAAAATGCTACTGTAAAAAATGTAGTGTAAAACGAAACATTTTGTCTGGCTAATACTTTGAGATCTTGACCACACGTATTT
This sequence comes from Philaenus spumarius, assembly GCA_018207615.1. NCBI lineage: Eukaryota > Metazoa > Arthropoda > Insecta > Hemiptera > Aphrophoridae > Philaenus > Philaenus spumarius. Next base: position 97,205 of record JAGFPH010000070.1, read on the forward strand.
TTTCTGCATGAAGTCAAAAACATCAAGCCCACATTTATTGAAACGAAGTTCCTTAACGCTAATAGAAAACTTAAAAAATAGAAAATGTAATGCGTAACGAAAAAAGTGTTATTAATTGGTTGGCAATGAATGTACATACATTCTAGAAACATGTGTGTTGGTTCATCCATTTAAATTAAGAGATGATCGGTTCCGTCCGGCGTAGTTCAGGTAGTATCGCCAAGAGCTGAAATACATTCAACAAACATAAAATGTTCGTCATTAGTCTAGGCCTAACCAAAAACTATTGTGTGTATATTTAATTTATTTTACCAGCCTTAACGGCAACATACATACAATAATTTTAGGTTAGGCCTAGAAAGTAATTTTAAGTATAGACCAGAGATAATAATACCAAAAGGAGATAGGCAACTCAATGTTATAAGTTGAAACTATCTTCAGCGCTTCTGGTGGGGCTGATGCAACCTAACAAAGAAAGTTTTACTAAACGTAGTACGTTGTATCTATTTTAACCGGTATTGTAGTATATAATTTTAATTTATAGGCCTACTATTAAATCATTACTTTTGGATATTAAAGCATTATTCTTTGACTACTAACTGTGAATTTATTTTTTTAAACAAAAGTTTATTAAATGACTCTAGAATAAAGTAACTAAAGTGTCATTTAATAATACATTTGTCTATAATTTAAAACACAGTAGTAATCTAAGAAAAATACTTAATTTCAAAAGTAATCACATAATATTAGGCTGTAAAAATGAAAATATATGTAATATTTATTTAAATTTATAACACTTATAAATTAACATATTATTATTTGAAAATAGCTTTGGTACAAGTATTATTGAAATATATTTGACCACTTGTAGATAAAGAAATCTTATTTGTTAAAATGTACACTCAAATTAATTAAGTGGATGCACAATTGATAATTAATAATGGTTTTAGACATTTTTAATCATAATTTGTCTTTATAAAAATAAAAGAGAATGCATTATTTTTGTTGCCAGTAGACCTAAAGAAAGCACTAGAAGGATAGTAAACAAATAATAACATTTTTTAGATAAGACAAATTTATTAAAACATTATATCACCTAGATATATAATCAATAATATTCACATAAAATTATCTTGAAAGGTTTACAATTACCAATCATCTTCAGTTTACTCTTAAGTATGAACCCTCAAGTTCACATATACATTATCATTCAAAATTATTGCATGTATAACTAAATGCATATGTTAAAATATAGACAAATTTTATGAATCTAGACATTTAAGCTTGAATAATTGTTTATAATAAAAGTAATTACATACTTCAAACATTTTTCAACAAACTGTTAAAAACAGTTGACATAATGGTTACGATCTATCGATTAAATCCCATTTCTTTTTGAGTATATTTTAAATGAATTGATATTTTGTTAAATGAGTAGCATGGGATCAAAGACGGACAACTGTGTTCCTGGTCAAAATTGAGGTAGCCTATCACCTGTTTCTAATAGTTTTTGTTTGCTCTTTTCATTGGAGATATTTATTTGTTTCAGAAACGTGTTATTTTTAACGATTTAATATAAAATTAGTTTCAAAAACGGACAAGTACAGCAGAGGTTTGTTTCAAAAGTGGCCATCTCCGTTATATACCAATGGAATTGCTCAAAATAGGTCATGTGACCTGTGAAAGTGTCATGGCGGTTTTTCTCTACTCACATGTGAGGTTTATTGTGAATGTATTGTTTTGAATCTTAATATTTTCTTTTTAAACTTAATTTGATCTTATTTTATGCATTGCAATGAAGCAACAAATAATAACTCTATCTTCAGAAAATGCAAGGAAAAGTTTGCACCATCCCAAAACATGGAAACGAAATGTTGAAAAGTTGAAAAAAATTAAACATAATTAGGAGTTAGTTTGTATTATGGTACGTTACTAAAATTATTCAGTTGTAGGTTTAATTTATATGTCACTAATTATTCTTTGAATATCAATTAATCAGACAAAATATATACAATATACTATACAATATTTACAATATATTTACAAGAGTTGCCATTAAAGGAATCAAAAAGTTCATCACATATTTTTATAAATGTTGAAGTTGCCAGAGCCGATGCCGGTAGAGAACCTGTAACAAACATACCAGCCAATTAGAATTTTTTCAAACAAGGTATTACGTAATGTAAAATGTTGTTAGAAGCTTAATTTAAGAGAGCAACAAAAGGATAAAAAAGTAGAATGATGTGACAATTTGGCATTGAATAAATAGGAGGAACTAAGTCGCCTTCCTGACTTGTAAATAAACCTTTAGTTTGCATTGATCAAAATTTGATAGTTAGAAAGTGCAATGTTATCTTCTAGGCTATTTAACAAATTTTGTGACTCTTACATTTCACTGTTCTTTACAAAAAACAAAAAAAAAACAGAATCTTATGTTTCAATGCATAGCCTACATACAAATTAACCCTTTTTATGATTTCTCATGGCTTAAAATGTTTCAATACCTTGAACGTAGTGTTTGTATCTTAATCTTGACATTGTTTATTGCCTGTATAGGCCTGTGTCATACTTAATGATAGTTTGAATTATATATGGGCATATTTATTTGAATTTTATATATAGATAGGCTTGCTTTTATAAATATTTTGACTACTTTCTTAACTAGAAAATTCTAACTAGGCCTACATTACAAGTGAAAAGATGTATTTTATTTTTATTTTGTGTTATTATTACTCAAAAATTATTGCAAAATAAAACTAATAATAATAGAAAATTATGTCGCAAAAAATAAAATTAATCAATTCATTATAATATATACTTTCTCTTACACATGTTTAACATACAAAAACCTAAATAATTATAACTAACTTACCAAGTCGAACTGCACACATAATAGTAGCTGCTACAGAGTGACCTGAGCTGCTTTGGCGACTTTCATTTTTTGGGTTCCTATAGGCTCCAAATGAGAATATTTCAGCTTATGTAGCATACGGAACTCTGCTGAAGATTTATCCAAATCGTATGCAGTTCGAATGTCATCCCATCTGGCAACTCCATCAAAGTCCAGGCTACCTGTAATTAGTGAAAAATACAGACAATGTAAAAATTATTGATATATATGTGCTACATTAATATTTTTTATATTAGTTCTGGAAGTGGACTTAACTCCAGTAGGGCTTCTAGCAAAATGATTTTTTGTACATCTATGTCATACATTTTAAAATGAAATAAAATTGCAATTATTGTTAACCATGGGACTTTTTACTCAGAAATAACAAATTGTTGTATAACCATGCTTTAATATAGTGAGTTGTACAATTTGTTTTTGTTAGGCTATATTGAATTCATGAATTAGGCCAAGCCTAAAGTCAAATGTAACATAATTATACATATAATTAAATAGTAAAATGTTGTAGCCTAAGGTTCTGTTGCTGGCTAATTTAAAATGCTGGCTAAATTACCGAATAAACTGTATATAAAACTATATTTCCAACACTTTTAAAATGAAATAAACACAGAATTATAATTATTAAAATATTCAGAACAAAATATTATAAATTTAAGAAAAAACAGCCTATTTGAAATTCAAAAACAATCCATCCTTATATAGAAAACTTGATTGGATGAAATAAAGGCCAAGAGAAGGTGGTGACATAATTGCACCCGGGATGCTTTAACAAATTTGTTTATAGTTACATAATTTTATACACATGCAATACTTCAAATACTGCAATAAAATATAAGACACCACAACTTTGTCCTTACCTGAAGTAACTCTACATTTCACATTGTGCTTCAGCAACATATTTCTTGTAGATTTGAGCAGATGAGGAAGATCGTAAATGGTGAAGATAGGATTGCCAAGATAGATGCTGTACAGTAGTCAAGGGTGGCAATAAGGATGGAATGGCTCCGCAGTGTAACGTCTGCCTTGTCTCATCCAAAAAATCTTCATTTTTGAAATGCTGGTCACAAATATAGCCAAATGGACGTTTCACTTCCAGATTAATGGAGTTGTTCAGTAAACGAAATCCATTGTTGACATCTAAAATAAAATAAAATAGTATATAGAGATATTCCGTTCAAATTTCGTTTAGTTCATACACTTGTCTTTTCATACATGTTGTATATTTTTTATTTAGCGGTACGGTATGCTATTTAATTAGCCTACCTATAATATAAATTAGGCTAACGCTTTTTCGTTATTTTATTGTTAGGATATAAATTAAGTAAAACTTGTTTTTAAATTATATTTTAAGACTTAGAACTTTTAATAACTTAAGACTTTTAGAAATATATTTGAACATTAAAATTACGTACTAGAGCATTTTCTTGTGTATACATTGTCACCTCTGCCGCAATATGGTGTACATTCGTATAGTAAATTTGAGCCTTTTATTTTATACATAGCATAACCAAAAACACAATGTTTAGAACAATCAGTAGGTAGCTGAAACTGCTGGTTTATATTCTATAAGCCTAAATAAACAAAATTGAGAAGGCTATATATCTTCTTAAATTACGATATTCTATCTCAATTAAGAGCTGAGAAAATCCCATTTAAAGGTATTGGCGTTTACCGAAATTAGCGTTTTTTCCCATACTTTGTAATTTTATGTCTCAAAATATACTTGACAAAAAAATTTTAATTTTGGAAATAACCTTACTTTATAGACTAGAATAAGTGTTACTACAAAATTTCATGAAGTTTTGAAGAGGTCAGGTTGAAAACAAATAGCCTACTTCATGTGTTCATTTCATATGGATTGACCCTACAATCTTTCAGTAGGTATCATTACAACCTTTACAGGGTATATTCCACATACAAATGTATATTTTTCTATTGTCATATGAAAAAGCAATGTTATTTATTTAGTGTATCTTGTGTACTCTACAACTTGTTTATGTGCATCAAGTATAAGGCATCATCTATAACAATAATGGGCGTAAGTTTACTATTCGACTCTAGCCTAATACTTTTTGGCGTAACTTTACTATTCGAATCTAGCCTAATATTGTAATTAAGCTTAATGTATTGTAAGCCAATAATGTAACACTCAGACAACCTAACCATAAAAATTGGCCTTATCTAAAACATGTAAGTACCAACCTGTTGTTAAAATTATAGGTACGTAGGCTATTTAGAGATTATCCACTGTTATGGTTATTAAAACAAGAATAAGTTTATATTAATACCTGAAGGTAGTTATTACAATTAATAATTGGAACTTACATTTAAATAATCAATTTACATTATTGTTATAATGTGGCATTATAGTCTAAAATGTAAAAATACTGTACTTTTTAACACAGCCTAGATTAAAATGCTAGGGTCTATACAAATTAATTCCTGTGCTATTAGTACACAAATCATACTTACAGTACAGTAACCGATTTCCTTTAATTTTTAATGAGAAATTGAAAAAAGTGCTTCTTTTGTTATTAGTTTAAGCATTTAAGCACCCTTTAACGTAGCACAATTTAATTCTAAACATTTCTTACAGTATCATTCCAGTTTGCTAACCGTTAATTCTCAAATAATAAACAAAACGATTTATTCTTAATGACGTCATACGCAATTTGTGCGATGGTAGCGCTTTTGGTGGGACTGATGCACAACAGAAATTACATCTGTAACATGGAACACGTTTCCCTATGTTAGTTATCCCACCCTGGCCTAGACTGATGAACGAATATTTTATCTTTATTGAATGTATTTACAATGAATGGACATTTAACTGTGTTTACCATCTTAGATTCTTTGTTATAATTAATTCCACACCTTTATTATAATAAAATGAAACGTGTGGAGACAGTAAATATTTGTATAAAAAACAGTCTAACAATAAACGGCCATTGAAAGATTAAAATTATGTGTGTATGTTGCCGTTAAGGCTGGTAAAAGTATTGAAAAAAAGGTTTCATGAATTTAGTTCCTGACGGCTGTCCCATGACCGCACACATTTACTTTTTTTGGAACGAAGTTCCTTCGCGGGTTGCGGTAGCAGTTAACAAATAGAAAATGTAATGTGTAACGAAAAAAAGTTTTATTAATTTATTGCTATGGCAATGACAAAATATAAAATACAAGTAACGAAAAATCGTTACAAATTGGTTGCTAAGGCAATGAATGTAAATACATTCAAGAAACATGTGTTTTGGTTTATCAACTTAAGTTGAGACGATTGGTTCCGTCCGACGGAGTAGTTCAAGTACTATCGTCAAGCGCTGAAATACATTCAATAAACATAAAATGTTCGTTAATCAGTCTAGGCCTAACCTAACAATAATTATTGTGTGCATATTTAATTTATTTTACCTGCCTTAACGCCAACATACGTACAATAATTTTAGGTGAGGCCTAGAAAGTAATGTTAAGTCTTTTTT
>JAGFPH010000070.1:123591-156941 GCA_018207615.1 Philaenus spumarius
AATAAAAAATAAGTTTATGTGATACATTTTATAGCCACATAATGAAGTTAATACATTTTTAACCGTGTTAATAAAACGTGTACTCAATTTGCCTTTTAAGTTGTTATCACTCATATATTACAATTTACGATCGGATTATATTTAGTCGTGTAAGTGTTTTCCACTTATTATATTTTATGAAGCGTCAGCTGTCAATATTTATGTAACGGAATATTATAGTCTGCAACATAATATAGTGATATTGCTTTCCGATAAATATAGTAGGAACAGTAACCTAGTTCATAGAAGTATTTTGTTTTAGGTTACTAGACCTTAACATTGCTGTTTAAATCTTAAATATAAGTATATGAGAAAAACATTCAAAGAAAACTAATCAATATTTTGACAATAGTTAATCAATCGAGGTTTTGTAACATAGTAATGTTTTTTTTCTTTCGGGAAATTATACTTTTAATGCAACGCCTTTCATTAAAATAACTCTACATATTCTTGTGAAACAGCTAAAACCTTGCATTCAATTTGCATTATTGAAGAATGAATTTTTAAAGTGATTTTAAGATAACGAGGTAATAGTTTTTGATTTTTGATTGAATACCTTAACTGAATCTGTATATCATTCCCTAAATAGTGTAAGGGTTACACTAAAAATGAACTACACCTTTTCGAATCAGACATATTTATACCCTTAATAAATTAGTTTTGTATTATCTTCTATGAATGAAAATACACGATGTTATGTTTGATAAAAGACTTTTTCAATGCCAATTATATATTTCTTGCTCTCTAGAAACTTAAAAATAAAAATAATATAGTCCTGATGTTGGGCACCTCCAGGAGTTTATGTCTATATGTATTCTCTGTTTATCGAGCAGTATACATTTTATGGACTGCTATAAACTGGACGACAAGCTCGGATATGCGTTTGTTATGTCGGAAAAGAATTTCTCCATTTTACAGCAGAATTGTATGAAATACTGAAGTTATTAACTACTATCACCATAGTCAGAACATCTCCTTATATGTTCCGATTCTACAAGTAGTGTTCTAGAGTGCAACCAAGATATTTACTATCCGTACCTTTTGTTTAATTAAGGATATTTTTCGTTGCACACACATATTTTGGCTGCGGGGTGTTGGAGTCACGTAATTCTGGGTTTCGAATCATGCCGGAAAGAGGAATACTAATGCAGAATTCGCTGTTAAGGAATCTAATGTTTACAGTTTATTGTAAAGTGTGAAATTCCATCCGGCTTAGTGTTTTGATAGTGGAAGGAAGAATTTGTAGTGGTAAAGAATAATAAATCGCGAGAGACTAAAATACAGTCTTCCATGTATATTTTCAAAAAGCCTAAACCATCGAATGGAAGTGATTGTTTCCCATCTAGGCAAATAACACTTCTACCAAATTTCTTTAATACTCTATTGTTTTCAAAACAAAAAAATACTTTTAATGTTAGCTATACATCTTAACACGTGTTATGTTCGTAGAAATAAACATTGAATGTTTTAAATGTAGGTGCATGTAACAATTAGGCACGCTATTAAAGTAATAATCAAACATTAACAACTTCTAAACGAAATAGCTTGTCATATTTTGTACTTGAAGTAAGTTTTATGGAACACAATAGGAATAGTATTACATTTTGTTTAGACGTTTTAGATACTCTGATATTATAACTTACAATGTGAATATATTATTTAGGCCATAAAATTCTTTTCTGCATTTTGGAACTATTAGCTGTCACCTTTTGCAGAGGGTAACATAATAAAGTGTCATGATTTTCCAATACATATCTTAGTAACAGTAAATCTGTAAACAGGAAATTATTTATTTAAACACATAAACTGTTACAATTCACCATAACATTATAATCCTTGACAGTATGAAATATAAATAATATGTTTTTCCAAAACCTAACCAAGGCTAATCGAGTTTATATAATAAAAATAAATGGTAGCAGATAACTGCCACATACTTTCTCCCAGTTGAAACTTTATACCTTCCCAAGAGTAGCATAGGAGGTGGTTATTTAGAATTGCAAAAGTAGGAAAATATTGTTACCATGGAAAATATTAGATGCATGTAACACACATCCATAGTATATTATTATACTAGCTAGCCCGATCCAGCTTTGCACGGATAGACAAATCAAAGTTAAATGTATATTAACAAAAAATATATTATATCAATGAATATAAATTACACTATTTATTTCTTATGGGGAGTTTTAGTAACTTTCACAACCAAACCTCCCCTAAAATTTCTAAAATTTCACCCTCCCCCAAACCCTTTAGCTTCCTCTAGGGTCATAGGTGCTCACTAAGAAAGATTGTGAAAAAATTCGAAATTTTAGGAGGGGTTTGGGGGGATCAAAGTTACTAAAATCATAATTTCAGATCTTTTATTATTATGACAATAGTGCTTTTATTATTTAAGATATAAAAGCCAAATACCACTCACTGACTGAACACTTAAAAAGAATACAATTACGTTCAAAAGACTGAAAATACCAACCAAGACGGGAAACGCCGTACAGATCAGCTAGTCAATAATATAAATTCTTGTTGACTTGATTTTTTTAAATATGAGTTATAGAACTAATATATTATGAAATACTTTATAAGATTTGCTTTAATGTTATAAAATGAATATAAATACAACTGTTTATATTCAATATATTCGTTTATACAAATGTAAAGAAGAGATACCCATTCGTACATCTTCATATAATATATACAAATATTCCACTATTAATTTCAACATTATGATATTAATAACTTATGAATCATTTCATATAGCAATATGAAATAAAAAGCAAACAAAAGATAATATTTGTATCTTTATTTTGATATATAATAATGTATGTAAATACAGAATTGTATAAACTCGGTCTACAGTTTTATAATAATTATAATTGGGCACATTCATCAGTTAAAAAATTCCTCAGGATAGTTAAGTATAAATAGATAAATTTTTTAGTTTTTCAATAGTATTTTTAATAATTTTGTATTTCTGATTGTGTATCTAATTAACTTGCTTTCGATTTGTCACTAATTCTTGTTAATAATGTATAAATTTAATATCAAACACGTTTCACAATGTTAGATTACAAATCATGTAACTATTTCTAAAACCACAATCTGTCTATTTGAAAACATTAGAAATACAGGAAATTTTGTGAAACGAAGTGTAAAAATACAACAATACTTATATTTACAGATAAATAAGGACAATCAGCGCAGTCAATTTAGACTGTCCTGATAGAATTGGGAGAGACGGCAGCCCTGCAACAGTGTGTTTAGTTGGATATCAAAACTTGCAGATACGATCTATTTTCAATTACTTGCAAATATGTAATATATTATTCTTTTCCACTAGAAATAACTATGTAACCAATATATTAGACAGGGCTTAAACTCGTTCAAAATAACATCCAATACTGTCAACCACTTCAAGACTAGGATATAAGTTAGTTTTCATCCTTTACAAGAGCAGATCTGCTGCATGTACTACACAATTATAGAACATTATGTTTTGCACAAAATACATATTTTTGTATGAAATAACACACTAACACAGTTTAGTGTCCTTAATCTTGTCTCAGGAAAATTGTTTATGTCCTACAAAAAAAAATCGGATTCACAAAGAAAAATTTATAAATTTTGCCGAAAGTTATTTCTTAATTTACACCTGTTACCATCTCTGAATTAATTTAATTGTGTTGTTGTGTTTATTTTGAAAGATACATTTTGTTTTTAAATGATATTATCGTGTGTATTTCAAATGTATATATATAACACTAAAATGTATTTATTATTGGACCCTTAGCCAGGCCATCCACTGGAGCCGTGTTCGGCCAAACAGGCTTCGGCCATACACAACCGATCTCGGCCGAACGATCCCTCAACAAAGGAATGAATTTTAGTCCGTCCTTTGCGACAGATTCGCTCGGCCTTGTTCGGCCGTACATGACCGATGAATTTCTAAATCGGAAATAAATGGGATTTTTCGGTTCCATTCGGCCGAATCTGTTGCACCACACAACTTTAACTACCTCTCCTGAACTTTTTATAAATACATGAATAATGAACATGTACTCAAATTGAAACATAAAAGTAGGCCATTAAAACGAAGACAATTTTAGAAACATATTAGCCTTTATTGTTTTAACACAAATTACAATAAATTGTCAACTAAAATAGTCACATTAAAACAAATTACTATCAAACTGAAAACAAGTTATAACAACTGCTGCTGACAGTTTATATTTTCCAATCAAAATTTAAACTAAAAAGAAATAGGTACGTTATTAAAAATAATTTAACTATTAAAATTTGACAACTCTTTTCTGACTATGGCCGTTACATTCTTTTGGATTAATTTTCATGAAATTTTATTTATAATTAATTTATAATTGTATTTATGAAACAATTGATCAACACCATGTACTTTCAATACACCACTGGAACAAACTATCGGCCATGACAGTGTTGAAGACGTGAATAAAAGCTGTTTAGTACCATTCAATGTTAGTACCTAATAGAGGCATCTGATTGGTATATGAAAGTAGAACAGTATTGGACTTGACCGAATTTTGAACTAAAGCTTAGTCTTTATATCTAATTTTAAATGGGTACTGTCCGTTTTTGAAATATATACTTATGCTAACATGAAAGAGCACCAAACATAGCATGGGAATGAATCAAAACTTGGAAATACAAAAAATTTACTTGTCCGTCTTTGGTACTAGCCTCCTCACTTATATTAGTCTATTTATTTCTATAATGACATACTCATATAAAATAAACTAATTATTTTTTTAATATAATTTTAACCACAAAAGTTCTACTTTCATACAAAAAATAATATTAAAAAAATGCACAAAAAATATGATTTTGCCTTCTGCCTCCCTTTAATGTACATCAATACTTGTCAAATAAAGTTTTAATGTATTTTGAGAAATAATTGTTTTATTACTTACCTTTATGTCACAGCAAAACGTTCTTCTGGTGTTACAGTGTCCCTGAAGTTTGAAAATGTTCTTACTGATGGGCGGATCGCATTCAATATATAACTAAATGTCAAAACTAGGTAGTATTCAAACAAATTCATCCCGTCTTCATTTAGCTGGTTATGAAAATGATGAAACTCGCCAAGTAAGTATCGGGTGCACCCAATATTCATTCTTTCGTTATTCATGTCGTTAATGTTATGTTTCATGTTATTCATGTCTTTCGTTATTCCCAATATTCATGTCTCCTCATCAGGTAAGTATTTTCAAGCAACATCATCTCATCCAATTCCTTAACAAACTAGCAAACAGCAAGTCCTTGGTAAGTAAACACAACAAAACACTTTGAACTGAACTCTTCTGGCAACTTTACAACTGCAATGACGAAAAACGGTTCCAGTGGACGATCGTGTTCGGCCGTTGCGTAAGCCGGCAATTTCAGCCGAAAAAGCCGGCCGTGTATTCGGCCAAAGACGGTTCCAGTGGACGTTAAGCTTACCAAGATAAGATAGATAATTATTTAATAAGATAAGGTAACACTACTACCTTACAATTAGACCTGAAAACATTGATGGGAATAAATGAAATAATATTCTGAGACTGATTTGGAGTTATTGAAATTATATAAAATCATAAAAGAGAAAATAACACAATTTATTTAGAAATGAAATAACAAATTTAATATGCATTTTGTTGTTCAATGAAATTGTATTTATTTTCATTTCTAACATATTTATTAAATATTTGATCCTATATGTTCAAAAAATATCAAGATATGATTTATATTTATTTAATAACAAAATTAAATTAAATTTTAATTTATGGAATTTCCCAAACATTATTAAAACTGAAATTTAAACAAATATATACATGCATGAGAATTTTTTGGTACCTTATACAAATATATGATTACTTCGGCTCCTGTAAGAGCTAATACACATATTCATTTTATTCTCCTTAGTCTCAGAAGTCTAGATGTTGACATTTTTCTATCAGCAGTTGTTATATTATGTCCAGTCTTCAAAAAAAGCTACTCTGATAATGATTAGTTTTTATATTATGATTTACATTATTGTGCAGATTTTCGTTTTGTACTAAGTTAATTATTAAAAGATTGGCAATCTTAAACGTTGAAATAGTTTTAAGTTGTAAATTGGATCGGTTTAATTTTGAATGTTAAAACTTTCGCCGACATGGTACAAGGATCTATGTAAGAAGACCGAATTAAGTTACTCTTTGTCAATTCAATAACTTTAAGCTACTCAATTGAACCAATTTAATGTCACTGGAGTGATTTTGCAATTTGTTTATTTCATAATTTGGTTTGCTTTTAAGCATTAGTTTTCACGTATTTAATATATTCTTCTTTGGTTATTCGATCGTTATTTTGTCATATTAATTTTTGAAATTTATTATTCTGAATTTATTACCAAAAGCTTTTATAAGTGTTTTTATTAACATAGGTGGTTTAAATAGATAGCATTATTTATTTATTTTGTTGCAGTAGGGACTGATAGCTTACTCTCTTTATATTTGACTTTACAGTCCAACATGTCTACTCTTCATTAGAGTCGAGTTCAGGCTAAAATGAAACGCAATTCCACAAGCATTGCACAAGGATCTTGTCAATGCTACATCTTAAAAAACCATCCTTTAGATAAACCTCGCTTTTCTCTATCTTGTAGTCAATACATTTGTAAGTTAAGTCCTAACAATTTGTTAGTTTATAATGTTTAGTATTTAGAATATGTTCTCCTAATAATAAATTGTGAGTAAATACAATCTTTAAAATATAATATTATGTATTTAAAATATATAATACTCATATTATTGAGGAGGTCAAGTTAATGTGTTTACACAGCTGCATGTCGACAAATTCGAAACATCAAATGTGAATTCTCCAAAGTTAAACCTTATTAACAAAAGCATTTGATTCAATAATATACCTAATCAATTGCATTAAAATGTTTATCTTATGATGTTATTTGATATGGTTTGGATACAAATTTTTATTTATTTATTTTTCGTACGCTGAAACCCTGACCGGAATTTATGATAAAAATAAAAAGAAACGGAAATTCTCTTTCAAGATAAATTAGAGTACGATGTGTAGTTAAATATGATTGAAGATACATTGTTACGAAGTAGAAATATTAATATTGAGAAATACATATTATACAATGTATTATTGATATAAAAAATAAAATTATTTATCTTTATTCTATTAAAAAAAATGTGTATATGTGTATTAAATAAAAGGTGCATATTACTTACTAATTTATTTCAGTAGTATGCCATTCTAAGTGCCTTTTAATAAATAAAAAAGGTACTTAACTTTTAAAGGTAATTTTAATACACCTAAATTATAAAATAAATCAAAATATGATGAACCATACATATAAAAGATATATGCAACAATTTCAAATACTTTAGTATTAGTTGAGATTATTTCAACAAGTCGGTAGTTGGCGATAAATGTGATGAGCTAGCACTTTTATGGATTCAATTCTAAAAATGTAAAATCTTTACGAGATCTTAATGTGGTAATACTCAGATTATAGGTAGAACAAAATGTTCACATGAATATTAAAGTACCATTTTTGCATATTGTTGTACAAAGCATAGTATTTGAAAAGCAATAAATATTTGCAGCGTAAACACCTATATAGGAAAACATATATAAATTTGTTACATCAATTAAGTTGTTTTGTACAATAGAAATGAAGCCATTTAAAACATATAGCCTTATAAGTTCTTTAGTTACAGTATGTTTGCTGTTTGTAAACATATATAAAACTATATAGTACTGTAATACTATAGTATATTTATAGTTAAGGTTACAAAAACAAGTTAACTGTGTCTGTTAAAAACATATTCCTTTATTGTGATAGTACATTAAATCATTACATATAATGACATAAATATAGGCTACTTGAAATGGAATTACAGGCCTACGTGTGACTGAACAAAATAACCTTATTTAATTTTTGTCGTAGTCCAGTAGATACAGTATTTTCTGCGGTGGTTATTTTATTTGCTAAACCATAACTTTTTATTTTAGAAAAACAAAAATCCAATCATCTTTATTAGTTTTAATTCATGAGTTTTCTTTCAAATTTCTACTAACTCCGTGTGTTCACGGAATACATTACCGCCAAACTGATTTATACCACAATTTATGCAGCTTTAAATGTCAAAAGTACTCATATATTTATCATAACTTTTCTACACTTTATTGTATACAGTTAAATACAGCTATACAAATTCCCTCTTAACCGACCAACTTGGGACCAGTTAACGATTTAACCAAATAAACCGACAGGCTTTAAAACTCTTATTTCTAGGCCTAATATAAGACAGAATTTATGCACTAAAGTCGTGGGTCTGTGAACTAAAATTTATAAACATTAATTGTCTTTATTAAAAATGTATAAGCAAAACGATAAATATAATATGTACTATTATTTTCGTATTAGAGTAAAGTAGGTAAAAGCCAACAGAATATTTAGTTTTTCTTACATGTCGAACGACAAAGTGCAGTCTATTGGAAATCGACACTTATAGCTATTTGCTGTACAGAACTGTACCATATTCCAAAATAATAAAAATATATAACTGGCTCCGAAACGATGGTAAACAAAAATACAGTGGAAGGGCCAACTAAATGCAATCACAATGGCAACTGACACACAACGTGGCGGTAAAGCCCTTACTGTGATGGGGGGGAACAGTGTCACCGCCGGCGCCGGCTCTTTCCTAGCGCTATTCCGCCACCTGAGTCAGCGATCCATATTATTCATATCTATTATGACGGTGCAATGGACTATTTTCAGGCTAGTTACGATTTGTATCATTAGGAAGCGTGGGCTTACGGTATAGACGTATTTTGCAAGTAAAAATAGTTACAATATTTAAGAGCTTATACTCTTTTTATAAATAAACATTACTGTAAGGGTTAATTATTTTGTTATTTTATTTTTAAGAAATTTAATAATATTTTTGAACAGGACTTCGGTAGTTTTACCGGTTTTAAATATTAGAGATAAAAATACCTAAGCAATGCTAAGTTAAAAGGAAAAGTTAAGAAAAAAACATGTAGGAACAGAAAAACACTTTTTTATTGACCGAAATACTAATGGTAAAAATATGGTAGAAAAGTCAGATAACTTTGAATTAATTGAGTTAATAATATTAATTAACAGACAGCTGAAACAACACAGCAGCAGAAAAACACAGTTAAAACAGCTGAAAAGTTTCAGGTCAGTAATTGCTCATCAAATGCTGGCTCAGGAGTTTCATCTGGTCTGGCATCTTTAGTGGACTTCATAGATGAGAACCATTATTGGCAATCTTTTGGAATTATTCCAGTTCGACAAAGCTTAAGAATATCCTTCTTTTTGTCCTCTGGTATTGGTAACTGGCTTGAGTACAGTTGCTTCAGGTTGATGGTCCTAGGCCTCTCAGGCTGTAATGTGTAAGCACGTAAGTCATTGAAGTTAATCTGGTATTCATAAAAGAAAATAATTATGTTAGGTTTTGATTTCCGGACGTGAAGTCGTTTAATCTTCAGCCACTGAACTGTATTACCTTCTGAGTCTTTGGTTCTGTTTTCGATTATGATAGCACCAAGTTTTTTTAAGTCTTTGATATCATTAAACTTCAATTCTTTAACCTTACAACCAGTTTTAATAGGTTTATTCTTTTTTTTCTTATTCCGATTACGGTTTGAACGTGCCATTGCAAATACTGCTGACCATTTACCATTTTATGCCCTGTGTTGTCCTTCCTAATGAATGTGACACTGAGTGTTTTTTTGGCAAACACAGTTTTTAACGTACCATTACTGATGCAAAGTGTGCTTTTAAATAAAAAGGCTTTACATACTCGTTTGCTTCATTACTTTGTAAAAAAGTAAACACATAACTTTGTTTCATGTCTTTCTTCCTCTGATTCTTTCTTTCCTTTTCTTTTTAAGATCACACCATTTCACTTTGGTTCAGATAAAGTATTTTTGTTTGTCGAAAGAAGCAGCTGTGAACTCTTGACAAATTCTTGAAATTTTCAATTCAATCGGTACCACTTGCTTTTGAAAGTATTGTAGGTGATTACAATATAGCTATGTAGTATAATTAACCAATTAACCCACCTATCAATTTAATCTACCACTTAAAATAATCTGACATGTTAAATCTGTAGCTTTTTGTAAATTCCTCCATGCTTAAAATGTCCTGTCGTATCACAAATAAGTCATCTTAATTTAAAAAAATGAATAACGTTATTAGAGTGAAAACTTGGGCTTTAAATTAAGAGATAAGAAAATAATCTTCAAAAATAAATTGATATAGTTTTAAACATTAACAAATTACTCAATAACTTTGTTTTCTCAGTAATTTAAAAAAAAAATCTTTGCAACATTTTTTTTTTTGTTAAACTAATATTTATATTATGTATTGGTATTTCCATTTTTATTTAAAATGTAATGAAATAGATTATGTTTATTTTAGCAAAAACAGTGTTTATTTATACTAAATTAATTTACTTTTCAAATATAATAAACATTTACTTTTAACTATTAGAGATTCAACTGATCCTAAATAATTTTATACCTACTTATCAAATAACTTTTTTTCTCTTCTAAGAATATCACGAAACTAATAAACATTAACTGGACAGATCTTGAGTAGGCCTAATCAATGGGTATGTTTTAATCTGTCTGAAAATATTATTTTATACAGAATATTAATATCTGAATGAGATATATTCGACTTTTTATTAAAAATATCAATATTGTTTTTCTTTCATTCGTTCCTCGTGTAATTTTAAATACAAACAAAAAACTATGTGACAATATTTATATTTAAATTTAATTTGGTCGCTTTGGTTTCTACAATTTTATCATCATAATTATTGGCGTACTATCAAATAAAGTACGTAAGATAATTAAAATTTAATTTATGTTTTGCAACTTAAATAGGTACTTTATCACTCTCAGCAGAGCACTGTTCTGTTCCGCAAAAGTTGCCTGACAAGATAATATCTTTCACGATCTAGAAAGTATATAATTGGTAATGTAAGATGCTAATTAGATATAGGCCTACACTTTTCAGTACAAACAAACAACTATATCTCCAAAATTCTTTTAAACTTTTCCAGGGTTTCTGTTTTTACCTACAATAGAAAAGAGCTAATATCCCTTCAATATTATTGTTACTCATACTTTTGTAGTAATTAATTTGTTCAAAAGGTCTACTTATACTATTAAAACGCTAAAAAGCAGTATAAAAAGCAGTATTGTAAATTTGCTATTTATTTAAATTTCTATAATTATTAAAGATGTTATTATTATTGAAAATTAAAAAAATAGAACGATATCAGTAGCATATTATACTTTGCTATTAAAATGATCTAAGTAATGTCTGTGTGTATGAGGCAGATGCCGTCTGCTGTATAGTGAGTTTTGATTTGTATGTCCATTAGGTGACAAGTAATTTGAGTATCTCTTCTACCTCTCTCTGTTTTCTGTCTTGCTAATGCAAAATACTTATAAGTGTTTAAATTTGGTTAAAATTTATTTAAAACTGTTTAGCGTTTACTCTCTGGCAGTAGCATGTACGTGACAATAATATTTATCAGATTTAAAAGATGAATTAAAATTATGCGTTGAACCAATAAATGTAAGATATTTCTTCCTTATAAACAAAATGTAAAAACAGTGGTCCCTTAAGTGCCAGATCATTACTGTCAATAAAACGTCAAGATTCCGAGAAGGTGATCGTGCTTGGGTTTCAGAGTTCAAATAGTTGCTCCAAGATGTACCCAAAAAAAATACATTTTACATCATCGTATACAATTTCGGAATATGTTTATCTTTAAAATATTTAGTTTTTGAATTATTTTTAAACATAAAAATCCCCTCCTTCCTGCAGTTGTGTGTGAGACAACATTTACTTAATACAAACTTTTCTTCTACCGTATAGGCCTAATCATAATCATATAATAAGCACAATGTTACATTAGATGCATATCCTAAATAATGATTGGTCTTTAATGTTTCTAGTAGTTATCATTAAAATGGATTTAAATTTTAAGTAACTTATACTTTACATTTTGTATGTAATATGTTTAGAATAATAGGTAGTTTGCTGCATTACAATATCATAAACTAAGAGAATATAGTACATGATCTCTATTTTGTGATTAAATAGCCAGAATTTTTATATTTTGTGTGTCATTATGTGGTATAAAAAGGACTGTGACAATTTTTTTTGTTAGCTATATTATAGATATTTTTAAGTTGTGTATTAAGCAAGTAAACAGTGTTGAATGGTATACAATCAATACATTACATGCGAAGATATTATGTACTCTGACTTAATTAAGATGGTGTTTCCAATACCTCAAATACCCGGTAGCTTGGAATTAATAAACAAAAACTAAACCAAATTTAACGAACAACTAATCAGTAAATGTAACTCGTTTTAATGTTATTTCAGGGGTTCTCAATTTGCGGGGCGTGCCTCCCTTGGGGGGCTTAAAAAAATTTCAAGGGAGGCATAAATGTATTAAAAAATTAAAGTATTTAACATATTGCCAAGAACAAATAGCGCCAGCCTTAAAATAATTTCAAGGGAGGCGTGAGTGTATTAAAAAATTAAAGTATTTAACATATTGCCAAGAACAAATAGCGCCAGCCTTCTTATTGATGTAGTGAAAATGACTTTTATTGCCCAACAACTTAAAATAAAACGAAGATTACTTAAAATAAATTAATTTCAATTTAGTTCTTTGATTTCATATGTTCTGCTAATAATATGTTCAAAATAATGTTGTGTGAAATAATATTAAATTTTATGTGTGAAATTATCTACATTTTCATTATTATAATAACCAGCTTCAGTTAAAAATTCCAATTGTACTAACTAAAAATAACTGATTCGAATTAAATGACACTATATCTGATAGTTCAGTGCAATCAAATTATTCTACTATTTGTAAGTCTAGACTATTTAAAATATTGTTTGTAAGAATATAGTATAGTCTACAAATTATAACACTGATAAAGGTACTTCAGCTATGGCCACACCTACATCAAAGAAAGTAATAGCAGCAAATAGTATGGAACCAAATACAAATTATATGAGTTAAGGATTTACATATTTTATTTCTAACTTTAATACGAGTTAAGTTAAATATATATAGACCCTAACATTTGATTTAAATAACATACAAATTACAAATAGAAATCACATTAACAGTAATTATTTTCTAAATTGAGCATAAACGGAGGTTCTTTGTTTTAAATAACTTGCCTTCCTTAGCTTATGTAGAAAAAAAATTGAATTGTATACATTTAACAAATAATTATTAAAAGATACCACAGTCTGTACCATATTAAGGTAAAAATAATAACTCCAGTGTAAATTTTACAAATAAACAATATATTTGATGCAGCTGTTTCTTAGTTAAGCACCGACAGAGAGATATATTTTCCCCATATTTTTCTAACAGTTCTTCTAATTATTACTCTAATATTTCTATTCATTGTAATGTTTCGTTTAGCTGATTGTATACTTCACAAACCGTACTAAATGTAGCGAGAGTATTTTATACACGGAATGCATCGTTTTTTCTTGATTGTTTCATTAAGATTGACTAAATTGTTTAATGTAAATTATTACACAATATAAACATGTTGACTATTATTATCTATTTTTTGTCATTGTATTAAATGTTAAGTTTGAGTACAAGTTTCTGCCAATCCTAACGTAACACTTTCACTTAAGTTTGTCGACGCGTTTCGGAGTTCCTCCATTATCGAGACCTATTTCAGTACTCTAATAGTACTGAATACAGTACCTATTTGAGTACTGAAATAGGTCTCGATAATGGAGGAACTCCGAAACGCGTCGACAAACTTAAGTGAAAGTGTTACGATAGGATTGGCAGAAAATTGTACTCAAACTTATTTCATGAATCCTAGCAGATATAATTTGTATAGTATTAAATGTTGCATACAAAATAATAATGCGTTCAACAAGTTTCTATGTGTTTTGTTCAGTGCAAGTTTGATTGATTGATTTAAGTTTTACTCTTGTTTTCAATGTTGAAGATGGACTTCTTTTCGATATAATTTGTATGAATTGAAGATCGAATGTACCACTGGGTACATAATGTTCTGGTATAACTCTACAAAATGAAATTACAAAGTAAGTTCAAACAATTCAACAAAGTACTAGACATGGTCAGAGTAGGTTTTAATCTTACCGCTTGATCATTAGCAGACAATAAAGTGATATTGATGTACTAATTATGGTTCAGGAAGCTTAATATTATTCAGAAGTTAAACTGTTCTTCAAGCACATAGCAGTTGTTTCTTTGTATAGGTTAAGTTACTAGTATTTCTGTGAACATTAGACCTCGCTCGTTAAAATAACAAATGTGGTTTTAAGCTTAGGTTAAAAATAGTGTGCCAGTAAGGAAGTAAGCAAAAGATTTAGCCAGTGAAATATTTTTTTCAAATTTCTGCGATTCAGGGTTTCTAGTTCTGGTTTTTTCTTTTCTTGAGCTTTATCTGCTAAAGATTTTCTTTTAGGGTGCATTGTGTTTTATTTAGGTTAATAATGCGTAAGGCAGCTAAAATATCTCTTTATAAGCGAAAACATAGAATTAAATATTTACATACTTAAATAACTAAAACTTAACAATGTATTTACAGTTACATATCATATTCCAATATTAGAAATAATGAAAACAAACGATGTTAAGCGTCGTGATAGTGATCTCAACCCAACAACATTTATCTCAACCCATGTACCAACACTTCCCACTCTGTCGAACAGTAATTTTTGTATGTCCTTTACCGCCGCGAGGTTTCATTTGTTTCATCTCATTTTGTAATTCAAGTAAAGCTAATACAAATACTTTTATGAAATATTAATTTACAAGTATACAGTTCAATTCTTTGACTTATTCTCTACACTTTCTTATAATACTATCTCATTTTTGAGCAAAGGATATATTCCTAAATTACTATTCACAATAGGCCTAGTTTTGTTAGCAGTCTTGTAGTAGGAACATAAAAACTGGTGTTTTCAAAATAAGAAATATGAAATTGATAAATATTTGTATACAGTACTATTTAGAACTAAATTACGAACGTTTCTTAACTTTATGAACAAAATTACAAAAAATGTTTACTACTTTTTATGTAGGCCTAAAGTTTAACTTTTTCCTTTCGTTACTGAACATGCTTGTTTCTTGAGCTAAAAACTTTGTAAATTTTTCTTCAATCAATTTTTTACTGGCATATATGAATTCTTTGAACCTTTATCTACAAAAAAGCTACAGAACACTTTTAAATTGGTACATAATAAACGTATAAAAGACATGGTTAAAATACAAAATCTTGGACGATTTTTAACAAATTTGGAGTTTACGGCCATTTTGTGAGCTTACCGTTAGAGTTACGGAAAAAATCAAGAATACAATTTTGTTGAAAGTGAAATTTGCTACTGGCAAAATTTTATTAGTTTTTAAAATCGACTTACGATTAAGCCACAAACTGGCTTTGGAAAAAAGGCTTACACTGAGAGAAACGGTCCGGCCACCATTTTTATTTTATTTAAGTGGTTCAAAATTAAAATAGAAAAAACTGTATATATACATCGCTTGGCATAGGAGTAAGGAACATTGATGCAAAAAATCATCAAAATCGGTCAAGGCTTTTGGCCGTAATCGTGAGACAGACAGACAGACAGACAGATAGACAGACAAACAGAGACAGACAGACAGACACACAGACGAAATGCTGAACGGTCGAGCTAAAACGGAGACCTCGCTTCGCTCGGTCAATTACTTTTGTATAGTTTGTATTTTTCTGCAGCTATTTAACTAAAAATATCGAATTCATTTAAAAACAATTGAAATTGTCTTTTAAATTGATATGAATGTACAATGTATTAAAACTATCAACTTTTATTTTAGTTTTTTATATAAAAATATGACAATTTGATGTACAAAATAAGTAAGATACCAAAAATATATTAGGCCTAATAAATATTTCATTTGTTGGGCTATCACCTGACTTCTACTCGTAGTTTTTAGGACGATATAATTCGACTTGTTTTGCAGACGTCGGTCGTCTTAAAATTACAATCTTCTCTTTCCACTCAGACTATATAACACTGTAATCAATCATATACAGAAGATAAATAAAGATAACAATCAGTAGGTCTTGTTGCCTAATCTCGGCAGTCGTATTCCCTTTACGTCTCAGTGCGTACCTAATACCAGTGACACGCGCGTTTTAATATCATGTGTTTGTAGGGACGGTTACAGGATTTCATTTTGGGAGGGGTCATATAAGAAGTCGAAAACATTACCACAAATTTTACAACAACGGGTCTGGGGAATTAAAACATATGTATAAACTCTATGAAATAGTTTTTTAATGCATTTCTAGGCCATAAATATTGTCTCGTAAGAGCAAGAGTTTCTTGCAGACTAAAGAATAAAATAAACACTAATTATTGAATATAATAATATGTTAATTACCTTGTAGGTCCGTCTTGTGACTTCAAGAGAGTTGTTTTTGACTAGTTTCAAATACAACTCTCTTGAAGTCACAAAACGGACCTACAAGGTAATTAACATATTATATTTATTTGTGACTTGGCACCAAAAATGAATATCTAATTATTGAAGTGTTAACAGAGACGGTACAAATCAATAACTCCACCACACAATCATTAAATCCATTTTGTTTTACTAATTTAAAACAACGTAACACAAGCTCTCACTTATTGAAGTCATACAGTTCCATACGGCGGCGCCAACAACAATTAGGCCAACCAATGGAGATGTTTGCTTGTTATTGAATTTCAGCAAGCGACATCCACAGTGGCTGTAACGGTAGCACATAGGTGTATAAAATACAAAAACTATCTGGTAAGGAATAATGTTTGCGCATTTTTTACAAACAAAAATAACAATAAATTTGGACTGTTTGGGTTATTCGTTGATATTATAAAAATGTATGCAAAGATCACGATACTTCCGACGAAACATTTGTAGATAATTAAAATATCTTTGTTATTTACAATATTTAGGGCAGATATTTCGGAAAATTATTGTTTAGTATGTGTACTTCAAACAAGAGGAAGATGAAGTTTGTCGCATTAATAGTTTTTTTCACAATTGCATTATAAAAAATGTAGGTCATTAACTTGTATAATGCGGAGGAGAAGAGAACTACAGGCTGCGCACATCAGGCTGCTGTTTCCGTCACTACCACTGCCTTTCTTGCAAATTTACCATCGGCGTAGATCGCAAATTCACACGTTTCGCGCTATGTTCTGTATTTTCATCATACTTTATCAACCTTATTAAAAAATCGCTGATATATGAATTGTAGATTTAAATGTTGTAAGGTTTTGTAAGTTACTTTGTTTTCAAGGTGTTTTCACCATGAAGGCGTTTTGAATTTGTAATGGTTATTCTGAATTGTAATATCTTCGAGTTTTGGGGCTCCACCAGATCCGACTTACGGATCAAATTTTAGCTTGACATGTGACGTACTCCGAAGAACTAAATAGAAATAAGTACAGAGACTTTTTCACTAAATTGTTAAATATATTCTGAAAATGTCTAAAAACAGTTCCTATAATAATTATTATGCACAACTTTTAAATACTTCTAAATTTCAATTAGACATAATTAATTTTTACTCAAGTTTACAGTTCCAACAGTTATAGATCTTTTACAATGAAATATTACATCCGCTTAAGAAAAGCGGTGCTAATCATTAAATCTCCTGCTCTCCTAACCTTTAATCTATGTATCTTATTTTAATTATTGAATATGAAATTTCTTCTAATTACTAGTACATAATAATACTGTTAATTTAAACTCTGACACCTCTTCTTTCAATTAATCATCATTTGAATTAATCACTATAGTACTAACTTGATATTACAAACATATCATTTATACATTTTTATATTATGAATGATATTAAGTTGCTTTGGTACTTAATTACTTATGAGGTGTTTTAGGACCCTCTCTGCAGTTAATCCTAATAAACCAGTCGTAATACAATTATTTATTAATAAACGATTATTTATTTTATTTTTGATTTATTTTAATTTTACTTCTGACATACTGTTCTGGATATGATTTCGTTTGCTATTTGATTTTATGCCTCGAGATCTGTCTTAACAATCAAATGAAATATTAATGCTACTTACATAATTTTGGTCCCACGCTCACACACTTAGCACTTTTAATTGATTTTATAAACTCCACTTATTGACATTTATTTATTTTAGATTTAGATTTTAGAATTTATCTCTTGTTAATGATAATGAAGTTACTTTATTAAATGATGCAATGTATTTAATGTAAAAATAAAACTGATGTATCTTGAAGGTTTAGTCAAGGTGTTGATTGATTTAATTTTAGTTGATGACAGACCTCGTGTCCTCTCTAAAATTTCCCCACCACACAGTTTCAAGCATTTTAACCCTTCTTTGATTGGACTATTTTAATTTTTTTATTGTTCTGATTGGCTTTCCAGTTTTATATATTATGCAGTATTTATCGCGTGTCTGCACTCGTTTATTCACACCGAATAACGCAAAGCAGTGTATTTGTGTCTTAAGTAATTTAAGCTGGTACATCCAATGTAACTTCCTGTTGAAATAACATTACTCACAAAGCTAGTCTGGCCTGTTTCTATAGATTCATTTATTATGAATTTATTTCAATTTTATTTTATAACATATTATTATAATTATTTTGATGTTGCTGATGTTAAAGACATTGGTTATTGGTGTTTACTTAAAATAGTTACAATGTCTACTTTGGTAAATTTAAATCGGGCTGTTCAGGTTAATTATTGATCTCATTATGCAAGATAATGGAATACATTTGATTGTTTATACGGCAATTTATTGTGCAAAAACTATTAATGAAAAAAATGTAATCTTCTTCCAGTTTGAAGAACAGATAATAAACAATCTTTTTCTGAAAGATCTGCTCTTAATATTTTAAAATTACAAAGATATGAACTTTTAAAAAATATAGTTTATAAACGTTTTCCGACTTTTCCACTGTTGGCATACGTTTTAGTTCGGGTAAGATATGTTAATCTCGGGGTATAAGTGGGGAATTATATCACATTTTATGTAGGTAATTCAGGGTACAGCGAAGCCTAAGGTTAAGTTCACCCGGGGTATTTTCGAGGCAAACATTTTGGGGGTGGGGGCTACTCAAGCCGCCTTGTTTATATCATTCAGGGTACAGCGAAGCCTGAACATGTATAGCTAAAAACTACGCTAGCAGAAGTGTCGTCGTAGCCTAGGGGAAATAAAAAACAAACCAGAATGTAAATATAATTTAATTTTTTACATTCGTACACAACATTATATTTACAAGATTTCGACTGTTGCGCTTTCTGGTAGAGCATTTTAGAAATATTAGCCCGTCTGACGGTAGTGCTTCCTGTTAGATAACCAGCGACTGCAATAGACAGTACTACGGGGTGCAATTCTGCCAACTCAGCAATCTTATACGTGTTAACATAACTTTTTGCTGATTCATGGAATGTGTAAGTCTACATCGGGCTGCAAGAAGTATTTTCTATAAATGTTTCTTTTACTGGTAACATCGTAGAAGTGGTAAATTATAGAGTAAAAAGAAACGCGTTATCAAACAGAGGCATGTTATTCGATTAAACGCTACGCAACATAAAGTAATTATTGATAATTTCAATGTAAAAGATAAAATTGTTGTCCGGATTTATTTAAGCTACTATTTGACATCTGAAAATAATACCGAATTTGGAAATTTTCCGTTTTTTATAAATTGTAAGGCTATACCTAGGTTTCTAGCTTAATTAGGCTAGTTAACAACATAAGCCTAAGTGCCGATATTGTCGTCATTTTAACATAAGTGCAAGCACCATCGAATACTACAGCAATGATGCTGTATATAGAAGTAAAGTGTTGCACACGCACACATACACACACCCACACACACACAACTATATTATGATAATGTATCCTATTTAGGTTAGGTTAGAAAACAACTAACCTTGGTCTTCTAGGCTATTTGTTGTTTTTTTTAAGTTAGTTAAGAACTTAGGCATAGGTCACTTCGACGGTTAGTGTCGTCATCTTAGCATAAGGCTAGGCTGTGTTGGGTTCTTATGGGACTAAATCTGAGATGTGTTGCTGAATTGAACGGTCTCTCTTCCGTTCTAGTTGCGTTCTCATAGCGTTGTCGTCATTGTCGTTGTTTGTCGTAGTTGCCGTCATTGTTGTCGTTGTCGTCGTTTTTGTCGTCGTTGTCATCTTTGTCGTTGTTATTGTCGTCGTCATTGTCATCGTGGTCGTTGTCAAAACAGGTTTTGACTAATAATTAATTATCCGCTAATTTGGTTAATTAACGTTATGTATCTCCAAGGTATTATTTCTTGTAGTTTTGGGTTTGGTAGCCTAGACCCCTATGTTAGCCTAAGTATTTTTCCTGTGCCTATAAAGTCGAAATCTGGGTTGGACATAGTGGCCGCTTTGGAACCGATATTTGCTAGACAGCAGTTGCCTATCCTTTTTAGACAACTATTAAAACAGAGTAAAAACTTTCTGGTTTAGCCTATGAATTGGGTGAAATTTTTGGTGTCAACCTAAGAATGGAGTAAAAAATATATGGAATAAGGTGTGTGGATTGCGCAACAGTGCGACATTCTTACTCTCGATTACGTAATAATATGTTCTGCGCATGCGTCTTATTCGCAATTGACTGCTTAAGAAGGAGATTAGACAGAGGGAGCTCAGATTCGGTCGGACTCGAGAACGATC
Organism: Philaenus spumarius; assembly: GCA_018207615.1. NCBI lineage: Eukaryota > Metazoa > Arthropoda > Insecta > Hemiptera > Aphrophoridae > Philaenus > Philaenus spumarius. The sequence continues at coordinate 144,461 of JAGFPH010000070.1, forward strand.
GGTAATGTTCGGGGTTATAACGCAATTTATAAAGATAATTCAGGGTACAGCGAAGCCTAAGCTCAGTCAAGTTCGGGTAAGACCGGTAGAAGTATATTACAAGGGTACAGCGAAGCCTAAGGTTGTCGGAAAAGATCGATTTGCGAGTCTTAATTTTGACTAAGTGCGATTCGGATTTACTCGGGGACGATCGGTAGTGTTCGGGTTATTATAATGTATTTTACACTATATCCCAAGTACACTATAACACCTTGTATCTGATACAAGGTTGATGACGAATGTTAAACTTATATAATCGACGAAACAGATACTAATTAAGAGAGAGCGACGTAGCCTAATCGGTAGCGTTGTGGACTCGGGTCATGGTGGTACCCGGTTCGAATATTAATTATTACAATACAAGATGGCTGCTAAAAAAATATGGCGGCCCAAAAAAGCCCCGAAAATAAAAAAATCGCCCCAAAAATCAAAAAACCTCAAAAACGCACAAAAATAAAAAATCAAAAAAAAATTTGGGCATAAGTTAGGAACCAAAAATCCACAAAATGCAAAATCTTAAAAAAGGTAGGCTTAGGTTAGGTTAAGAACCAAAAAAAAACCCAACAAAAAGGGGGTGTGACTTAGGTTAGGAACCAAAAAAACCCCAAAAACATCAACCAAAAACGGGGCTTGGCCAAAGGTCAATGACCTTCCCACTCCATTTACGCTATAGTGCCCGGGACTCTACTGTTATGTTTCAAGGGAAATTTATTTATATATTATTTAGTATTAACTTACACTTTATGTATAAATGTTGTTTAAATTCTTAATTAATAATAGTGCTATTCTTGTCAAATTTTTAGATTCAGAACTCATGTTTTAACTTTTTCAATGAAAATCGCAATTTTCTTCAAAAAGTTTAAATGAATGGAATTTAAAAAATGAAAGAAAACCAGGTTAAACTCGATATAAAGATTTTAAATAAACAGTTTATAGAAATATAAAGAAATAAAAATGTAATACGTTAAAATTTAAAAAGAAAGTTTTAGAATAGATATTTCTAAACAATGTAAAAATTAGTAAACTTATGAACAATTTAAATATACACGACTTTGTTTAGAAAAAGTATGTCTTTACATTAGTTTCATCCAAATTAAATTAGTAGTTTATGAGAAAGAACTGAAAGAACGAAAGAAAACCAAAATTATTTGTTTAATTTAAAAAGATAATTAAAAAAAGTAAATTTGATAGTTAAACACAATAATATTGTAAAAATAATTAAATGTAACTAATATATGTAATGATAGCATTATAAAATTAAAAAAGTTGGAAACCACAAAATATAAACAATAAGGAATTAAGAGGAAATACTTCAAAACTATACAAAGATATAAGAAATAGGAAAAAGTGATTGCATCATTATATTTAGAAGAACTGAATCAGGAACCGACGGAAAAATTTAAATTATTTGAGAAATGTCGAAAATTTCAATAATTCTTACAATAGCAACATGTACGAATTTATTATCAACTCCAAGAAGAGTGACATCATACGATGGAAGTGATTCAGGTCAAGATCCAGTAATTGGATTAGATTTGTTTTTAATTTACAAAGAAATTCTTGGGAATCCATAAAAGGTCTTAAATAAGCTATTTACAAAATAAATTACATCTACCATATTTTATTTAGAAGTGATTTTTATGAGTACAATTAATACCGAAATAATGATTTGGCTTATTGTTCGAATATATTGTAACGTAATGTGTTTTCTGTCCTCAAGAAAAACAATAATTTAATAGTGTACTTTATGGTGCACATGGTTTATTTATTTTACATCCGTTATGTAATTATTTCACGTTAATTTTTTTATCCTTTTTTATATTTTGTAAATTTTTCAGTGGTTTTAGAATGACAGAGAATTAAAGATTATAATTTCAAAAAAAGTTACAAATACAACAATATGTATTCTAAATTCATCTTTTTTTAAAGACAATTAAACATTATTGTTATGTCCAGTCCCGAAAAATCATGATTTCACTAACGCTACACAAAGAATAAAAAACTTATTTGGTAACCAAAAATACATCTGTATGATACCAATATTTAAACATAATATTTAAGTATTTCCTTAAAACATTTACTCCTTGAAGGAGTTTTAAAATATCTGAATTGCGTAGAAAATGTTGGCAATGATACATTTCTTGGTCTTGGTGACCCATTTATGTCATTTAAAATAACGAGTTAGTCATTGATTTATGTTCTATATGAAATATTATTCTTTACTAATACTATCAAACAATAGTAGAGGTAAGCAGTGTAAATTGCAAATTATCTCGACTGATTAACTGTATTATCTTAGACAACAATAACCTAAGATACTTATCGTTCATGTATTTAATCTTTTTTCACTATGTTTCTTCTGTTTAATAAAGTTTACAAACATGTAGAAGAAGTAGCTAAGATTTTGATTTGACCGATATGTCAAAAGTATTGTTGGTTCGAATCGTTAGAGGATACTTTTATAAATTGTTGACTCAATTTGTTCATATATATTATTTAGATAGCTCGAATGAAATATAATAACAGTTTACGAGCAGTCATTAAAACTCAAAGGGTGGTATGGAGCAAAAATATTATTGTACTTTTAAGTGCCAAGTGTTTATGATTAATAAACAAATTTCGATTGTATTATATATTTATGCATTCTTAAAGGTTATTCAGATTAATGCAGCAAACCATAAAATGTGTATGCATTGCATACACTTTTGTCTGCACTTCCCATATTTATACTTAATGTATCAGTTAGTACTGCATTGACATATTAATAGTTTTTTATTCATTCTTTGAATACATAAATAAGAGCTTAAATAAACACAGAACCATAATACTGAAATAATACTAATAATTAAAGATATAAACTTATCTAGAAAAAATAAGAAAATATAAACTAATTACATCTTGGCTTACATAGTATTTAGGCTTACATAGGAATATAAGTAAACAAACCAGAAAAAATACCAATCATTTAAAATAAATCTTAACTTAGATACCGGTACAATAAAAAAGAAAATTAAAAAATTTTCAGTAAAAAAAAACAAAATTTACATTTTAAAGAATGAAAATAATGCACCTCCAAGGGCTTTTGCCCGTTTTGAGGTTGCATAACACAGGAAAAAAATACAACAGAGATTCTAGGGCTTTTTTTGGGAGCAGTTAACTCACTAACTTGTTAATACGTATTGATAAATAATAAAACAAATTCAGTAACATTCTAAATAAGCATCCAAACTATAAATTACAATTTATTTATAAATTTATTTACTTAACAATTATACATACATACACTCATATATAACTTCATATACAAACACACACACACCCTTACCACATACACATGCATAAAAACTCACACACACACACACACACACACAGACACATTATATCCGTAAAAAATGCTTATATCAACATACATAACTACTTTTTTCAAGTTTTAATTTACCAACATGATTTACCATAAAAATCTTCCTTTACAAGACCACTTTCATCAAATTCTCAACACTATCCATGCCCAAAAGTTTGCTCGATTTGTTAAATTTTGTACATGTCTTAATATTTTCCGGAAGTTGGTTATAAATTCTTAAAGCGATGTTAGTACAAAACTTGAAATATATGGACAATTTTGCCCTGGGTATGAATGCTTTATTGCCACGTCTAAGCAAATGAACAGAAGTTCTGCTTTTCAGATCTGAAAAATTACCACTCCTTACATAAAATACTTTCATAACTTTAAATATATATAAACATCTAAGAGGCAGTATAGTTAGGTGTCTGAATAATGGTAAAGACGAAACCCTCTCCTTTTTAAGCTTAATCAGTCTCACAAACTTTTTTGTTTATTCACCACAACAGTTACAACGACGTAATAATGTTTATTGAACGTTTACTCAATTTAAATAATTAATTCACAATTATCACAATCTCATGTGTAGCATTAACTTCAAGCTAAATTTAAGGAAATAGTTTACAGGAAAACGAAACTCTCATGCTCTCACGTTGCGTATAGGCTGACGGTGAATAAAATGAACACCTTTTAGAGACTTGAATATTACACTCAGTTTGAAAGTGGATTATGACCCTTCCACTTGCATCTCTTACTATATCAAGTACAAAACACTATTAACTGATATTGTAGTTCAATTACAAAATAAACGACAATAGTTATTATGTTTTCTATAAAAAATGTGTTAGTACACCTTTTACAAAATATTTTATATATATTATAATGATATTTAAAAAGCGATTAGTAGCGTTCACGTCATTTTGTCATTTTACTATTACGACGAAGTTTTGGTTCTAACAGATGAAAAAAAGCTTTAGTTTTGCTTTACTGAATTAAAACTTTAATCTATAATAATATAAATTTAATATTAGTAAGTTATTAAGTTAGCCCGTTTACAAAAGCCGTTAAAAAAAATTACAACTACACATTCATAGGCCTTTACCCCTTTTGATAGAATACAATTTAACGAAGAATCTCACAACTAATACGTTAATAACTCAAACTCGATCCATGGACAAAGTTACCATCTTCAGTAATGCACTAGCTACAATATAATCAAACTGTTACTAAAATAAAAGTGTATTATATCCACATTATATTTGATACATTAAATACATTAATTATATTGTTTGCATTAATATAGAAATTTGTGTGGATCCTAATTCATCATTTAAAATTATTTTACAATATTTGTTAATATAAAATGTTTCCCAAGCATCTATCGTGTTAGGTTTAAAGTCATTTTAAACTGATGACAGTGGAGTTTTCTATTTTAAAATGATGGTTTTCATCTAAACAATGCTTACTTATAGCATATTTATCTGGCCTATTGTACTTTGAATGAGAAAAATGTGCTTTAGTTGTTTTCTTCATGCTTCTTTTGGTTTGGCCTATATATTTGTACTATAAGCAATTAACAGTTTGTCATTATTGTACTTGTAATCATTATTATGGCAACTTATTTATTATTGGTTGCGCTTAAATCATAACTATTGAAAAAATAAATACATAAAAATGTTTGTATTGCCTGGAATTAAATTTTTACTATTGTGTATTACTTTGCATATTATTATACATTGTTTCATATTATTTGAAATAAATATTAGTATCATATCTAATAATAAATAAGCAAATAGAAGTGTTTTTATTGATGAAGAGAGTGACAGGGAGAGAGTACTAAGTATGTTTAATGACAGCTTTTAAAAATATGTTACAAGAAATATATTCATACCAAAACAGTCAACTTGGTTTAAATAAAATCCAATATGGCATTTAAATAACATTAATTAAACTTGTTTAGGTAAATTAAAAAAGATAGCCTGTAAGAAGTTATAATAATTATGTGTTTGTTTTATACAAGAAATTAATAAGACACGAATATCTGAAGTACATGACCCCGTTGTTTTCTCTTAACTCTGGATAAACGTACATAACAACCGGTGTGCAAAACGTGCAACGCTAGAATATTGATGGTAGAAAACTTAAGAGAAAGCAAACACTTAACTTAAATAATTTTTAATTATTGATTATAAATTAAACTGCTAATTATTTTAAAATACAATTGATTAAATTTCAATAAAATATTAAAAATAAAAATACCCAATATGTATGTGTTAAACTAAAATGAGAAGAGTATGATAACAGAAACTTTAGTTTTGGCGGAAAAGAAGTACATAATAATTATAAACGTAAATAATAGGAATATTTACGTATAAGAAGTATTGTAAAAATAATTTAAGAAACTAATTATATAAATGTACAAAATCCACACATGTTTTCCACCGTATTATGCACGGGGTTAAATAATTTAAATTTAAATTATTTAAAGTTAAGTTATGCTGTTAATCAGCTTTTTGAATATTTGGAATACTGAATTAAGAGACCAGACGTGGTAATTAATTCAAATTTTCAGTTATAAATTTTAACTACTGGTGGGAAGTTGTAGTGATGACGGTTTATCTCCATAAAATTATCTACAACCCCGCCTGTGCTAATTGCTTGTGATAAAGCGGGATATGTTATGTTCCAGCTCAGGCAGATGTGATTTATCTTTAAGTTACTACAGTTCTGTTAACTGTAATTATATTTTTCTTCACAAATAAAATTGTATTAAACATTTTATAATGACAAAATTTATGTGTTGTATTTTAATATCCTAATTATGGTATAACACTTTCAAAAACAAATGCTACATAGCCTACATACAAATATATTATTTAAAAGTGAAATTGAATTTAAGTCGACCCATTAAAATAAAATTTATTGCATTTATACACGATTATTAGTTATCATTATAAATAAAATTGATTTCTTTTAGAAATCTACATTATAAGAAGTATCAACCGATAGTTAAACTAATAATTTTATATTTTTGACTAAAAAATGTTTATAATGTTTTACTTGGTTTAAAAATTATCTTTTTAATTTCTCAAAATAGTTTTCAGTTCTATAAATTTGATTAACCCTTGTAATATTTTAAAGCTTGTTGAAGAAAATTCCATAAATTGAATATTGTAAAATTAGAATGTAAATATGGAACATTTTCAGCAGTTACATTGCGAAATTATACATTTTAAATTTTGCATGGACGAAATAGTTTAGTTGGATTAGTTTAGATGGAGTTATCGTTTGTGTACATTTGATCAATTCAAATTTAGCTTCAATATTGTTAGGAAAAAAACAAACATAGATCAAAGTTTGTAAAGCATCCTTTTGTTTGTCTATTCTTTTTTTTTATATTGTTGTCAATGAATTTTCTGAACATTTTATACTTTCCATTTCCTGTACGATTTTAAAATGTATTTTATTTCCAATCAATTTCTAATTTTCAATTGTTAGTAGGCCTATCTATAACGGCAGTAGCGTAGTAAGAATTTTTTCAAATTTTTCCATTATTTTTAATATGTTTATTAATTTTTCTACTAAACTTTTTCATAAAAAAATGTATTAATAATGTGAAAATATTTTTAATCTACTGGAGTAGGCTCTCAAGGATTCAAACTATTTACAATGCAGTTTATGGCCATTATTTGTTTTAATTGGTTTTATAAAAATTTTGTTTATAATGTAATTTAACATATTTAATAAGGCAAATAATAATAGGGGTATATTTTTGTATTTTTAATAAATTTGTGAAACTACTAAAACCAAGCCAATGATTACAAAAAACGCTTACTGTATAAAAATAATTTTAATTACTGTTAGAAACATTATATCGAACAAAATAAAGTGATCCTAACTCTTAAAACAAATAACACACACATATAATGAGAAGGTTTGCGGCCCATCTATTAGTCAAGAAAAAACTTATAACGATATACATGCAAATATAGATGCTTTTGGTATTATAGAAGATTAGGAATATTAATTTACGACCACTGAAAATACTTAACCTTTGTAGAAAACGATAAACAACAGTTTAAACCTCACTGATGTTAGTTTGTTAGGAAAACAAGTGGCAAATACAAAATCTTAAACAAAACGCAACCTAAATACCTTAGCTATATATAGTCCCCCGTCAATTAACAGGAGAGGCATTTAAATTTATGTTAAGGGCTTTAAATTTTGTTACAAGTGTTTTAAAGTCTTAAATTGATTTAATTAAAACTTTCTGTTTACTAAACAAAATGAATTCTTTATAACTTTGGTAACTCTTTTAGGTGGTTTAATAATAATTATTGTTATAGGTGGTACATAATATACAATTGTGTTTCTAGTTATTTAAAAAAGCTGTTTCTGTTAACATTGGCTCTTAACCCAGATAACTTGCCTTAACGACAAACACTTTGGTCTGGTTCTGACATAGCCTGCTAACTATATACTATAGTTTTATTCCTACTTACATTGTCCAACCTAAACAAAGTGGAATTAAACTCTCCACAACAAAGAGAGGAACAAAGAACCCACAAAGATGTTAAGAACAGACAAGGAATGGTCTTGTAATTAATTAGCTACTCGTGTTTGTGTATAAAGCAATCTCATTTTAAAGCGTGTTTATATACTTTAATGTTTTAACTTAGTTGAAGTTAACTTGACTTTATAGCGTTCTATTATATATATTACACTGATGTTCCTAAAACTTAACTTCTTTTACCTATTTTATAAATAACTAAAGTCATAGTAATGTCATGAGTATATATTTTATAAAAAACATACATAATCGTTTTATAGAAACATAATTATTATGAATAACTCAAATACATATGTGCAAGACAATTACATTAATTTTACTTCTTAGTATTAATTCTTAAGGTATTATCTAACTATCCAAGTACTTTTCATGATAAATTATTTCAATGGTTGAACCTTTCATGTAGGTATAAAATACAATAATTAATTATAATATATTATATACAAAAAGGTATTTACAATTTATAAAACTTGTATACATTGTGTTATAGAAAATTTGGCGGTAAATTAAGTGGCATTCATAAACGCTTCTACACTAGTTTATGTGAAAGATGCAATTGTACAACTAACCATGGTTAATAATTTCATTAATTTGGTCTTTATATTAGTTCGTTTAGAATATTTTCAGGAATGAGTTATTTATATTGTGCAATTTACATATTGTAATAATAGTAATTATTTAGATTTTATTGACTTACATATACCGAAACAAATTATTTGATTTGCTCTGTACGTAAGAAAGGAAAACCAAGGAACATAACAATTATTCGAATCTAAATTATACAAAAATAAATTTTAAACGTTTTGTGATAGAAAAAAAGCAATATAATTTCTAAATCATGGTTAAAAAAGTCATGGCTTGCTTAAAATAATATTTTAATAATGATATAATTTGCTCAATGTGGACGAGAAGCATGGAAAAAGGAATGCTTAAATAATTAACAGACCGGTAACATCCGACATAACGAAAATAACTGTTTTATTGTTGGATTTGCTACTGCTGAACTTGTTTCTAGTTTTCAGCTATACAATAAAATGACTAAACTTGGAGGTGAGAAGTTTAAAAATAATATTATTTTCTCACAAAATAAACATGGAATTTAAGCTATGTTCGATGATTTAAAAATTAAAGAATAAACCAAAATTAAGTTTGATCATTAATTTATTCAACTGTTGATTATTATAGACACTTTTTATTTAAACTCCATATATATTGTTAGAAAATATATATCCATCATTTGTTTTTTACAAAAGTTTTTCATTAATTTAATACTCCTAACAAAATTGCAGTAATATTTTTAAAACTTATACACCTATATTTTTTTGAGCACACTATACAACTTGTGTTACGTTGAATCAAGTTTTCAATATTTCTAACTGGTATGTTAAATATAATAACGTAATTTATCTGAAACTTTACTATACATATTACTTTAACAGCTTACGTATTAAATGTAATTACAAAATTGATTAAAAAAATATAATTAATGATAGTTGTTAATTAAACCATTGTTCAAAGTTATGCAATCCAAACAGGTAATTGCAGTGAAATTTACTAGTATATTTTTTAGATTAAATTATTTTATGTGTGATAGCAAAAACTTCAGTTTTAATAATCTCAACTTCTATTTAATTAAATTATAATAACTTTAGCACATATGGTGTTCTTCTTATTATACATTATGATATAAAGTATAAGTATTAATAAATACAAGTTTTTAAATTTGAGATTTATAGTTTCACGAGTCTAATGTGTATTACTTGTGCAGTACATCTAAAAATATAACACGTTTAAATTACTAAAATTGAATTAAGATCAGATTGAGATTAGCTAAGTAATAAATTACACTTTAAATAAGTATATTGCTTTCATACTGGTGAATTTAGTAGTTTTACTATCTATGTATTCCCTAAAAAGTAATATACTTTTGTTAAAAACCTATAGAAGGTGAGTTAATTTTAAACAGTAATAGCAAATCTAATTAATGTTTACTATTATAATTATTTGGTATTGGTCTGTATTTTGGTTTATATATTGGGTTTATAGGCTGTACAATTAGGCAAAAATTTAGCGAAATGAGCATAATATAAAATTATCACTTTTGTATATCATTACTTTGTTAAGGCAGATTGTAAATTTGTTATTTCTATATTGAACAACCATAATAGTGCCAGACGTTTAACATTGCATTGTAAGTATCTTATGTTGTAAGAAATATAAAACCTCTTAGTCATTTGCTTACTGTAATTTATTTATAAAGATTATGTTAAGTGATTTAATTTGTACTATTAATACGTTTATACCACCACAACTTTTTCCGTGACTGAAACATAATGTCAGGTGCAACTCTACTCTCACAATTATTGCAATACAATATAAAGTCCTAGTAAATAAGTTGGATATTTTGTTGCAATAACGAGCCCTTTATAAGTGTGTACATATAGGAAAACTATAAAAATAGTTTCACGTCAACAAACAACTTAAATTGTATACTTTTAGATAAGAATACTACTAAACAAATATGTCCCTAAATAATTTCAAACTTTAAACTAAAATGTATAATTATTGCTATATAATATAATCATATTGTTGAGATCTTTCAGAACCGGTATAATATCTGCAACTAAAACTGTTTCTTAATGACATTGTAAAAGAAGGCGGCAAGTAAATTACTTTTGGCTTTAAAAATTTTGTTTGCAGAAATCATAGGCAGCAAAATTTTATAAAATAGCAAACAAAACTAACTGAAATTGATTTAAAATCACCAAAAATATTACAGCCAAAAGTAAATAAATGTATTTATAACATATATCAACAAATAAATAATTTATATCAAGGTAAGGCATATTAAAATATCATAGTAACTACAACAAATAACTAAATCAACCATTTTACATAATGATCTTTAAGAAACAGTTTTTTAGTACTTTTGAAATAGTTTGTCTATGCTGATGTTTCATTATTTATTTATTTATTACTTCTACTCACTCGTCGTTCTGTTGGTCTTATTTAATTAACTATCAATAATTTTATTTCCCTTACATTAAATTGCTTAACCAGTTTTTCTAAAGTTCTTGACGTAAATTAAACTTCTTAAAACATACATTATATAGTCGTATATTGAGTAAAATTGACTAAAGCTGACATCAAAGTTCAATTTATAAATAATTTAGTTTCAGTATTATAATACGTCATTTAATCAAAAGAATGCAGATTAAATTTATATCGGAACTTTCAATTCGTATTTAAGTTCTCAATATGAATTATGTTTTCAGAAATATTAAGATTTTAATCAAAAATATTCTTAAGGCTGTTAAATTTTCAAGGTGAGTTCAATATTTATTGAGCTATATTGGGAATAGTAATGATAAGAAACAGCTACCCTACTACTGTATTTATTATAGAGAAACATCTTTTATTTACAAAAGTTTTTTGCCTTTTGTTACCAATTGCCGTTAAGAACTACTAAAAACTATTCAGTCTTTTTTTAAAACTTCTGATAAACTTCTGTAAATTGTGAAATGTTTAGTGAAATTATAATAAACACTGAAGCCCCAACTACAAGTTCGGTGAATAAAACTACACAAATAAACTGAAACACATTTATTAATATAGCTATTATAGTTCCCTGATGTACATTTCAGTAACCAAGTTTCCATCATCGGAGGGTTCTAAATCTAAACTAAACCTAACCAGAATGAAACATAAATTAAATAGACCAATACTCCTCCTTTCCCCACCTTAGGTATATCAACCAATCATGAGTGACCACGCCAAGGACATACCAAAAAACCAGGTAGAAGCGGCTAACGGTACTTGTCCCTCTCCTTGGGAATGGCCCAAGGTTGAAAAATGAAACGTGTTACACCGATAAAATAAAACTTCTTAAACTACCAGAAAACAGTGTACAATATTTCTTACAACTTATTAAAATAAAGAATAATACATTTATAATCAACGGATAAAGTTAGAAAATTATATAAAATTAACTAATACATAAATTAAGATAATACATATCTTCAACGGATAAAATTAGAAAATTATAAAAACAAACTAAACAAGAAATAAGCAAAAAGACTTACATCCGAATATATAGATACAATAGAAACAGCAAAATACTGCGGCTAATAAATGGCAAGGTTTTTACCTAGGTTTCAACAAAGAAAACAAACATGAATTAGGAATAGGACCTTTATCTGAGTTGAGAAGTAATTCGGTATCGGTTTTAGCAATGAACATACTTTCATAGCTGCTTAACAATTTATTGGAGGTCACGCTCTTAAAAAGTTTAAAATTTGTTATTCCCAATTCATGGTTGGTTTGAAGGATGTGCTCGGCTACACTAGATTTCTCAGGCCTATCGTATTTTATATGAGCTATATTTATATTCTTTAAATCTAGTACAAATGTTTCTCCTTGTTCGGCCTAGATAAACCTTGTTACAATCATTACAACTAACTTCATAAATACCGGACTTCTCCAACGTCGGAATTTTATCTTTAGGATTGCCTAGTAAACTGTTAAGGTTGTTT
>JAGFPH010000070.1:157341-180009 GCA_018207615.1 Philaenus spumarius
ATTGTTCAGTGCGAAGCGTTGTAGCACTAAAACTTGTTCTCGGCTGAGAATAACTACAATATGTAATATGCACAGTTCACAAAATAATATAGTTCCAATATTAATAGTCACATGAATACAATAAATCCTTTCACAAAGATGAAGGTTAACATAAACTGGTCAAGTGCCAAATGAACACAAAACAACGTAAAACATGTTTGTGCTTGAGTTGTGAAAAGGTTAACAAAAACAGAAAAACCAAAGTGATACTTCTATTTAAAATAAAATGCTGCGCTAATAGCGTACATACATGCGGCATGAATCCCTTATTAAGACCGCGTATTCTCTCTGTGAGACTCGTCTTTCGTAGAAATCAATCGGACGAGTCGTGGTTTATTGCTGGAGGCCAATTATTACCTATAAAATTATATTTGCTCTTCCATATGTTATTTACTAAAAAAAAAAAAAAAAAAAATACATATTTTAACTTTATATATACCATATTATGAATCAGTCAAACATAAATAATTTTGACATTATTATTTAACCAATAAAATATCTCCTAAATAAATTTACAACTTTAATATAAGTTTCTAAAAGTTAAAATCTATCAGATCAGCTAAAGATTGTCTATCCCGCTGAAAAACGACATAGTTAAGTCTTAATCAAACTAGCATAGTGTTGCTTGATATAATAGCTTCACGGAACCATTATAATAAAACTATTTATAATTTTATAAATAATTAATTTTAATCTATTATAACCACAATAGCCTAGCTAAATATGTCTTAAATATATTTTTTTCACTTTTTATAACATCGTCAAGTTATAAATTTAATCGTCAAGTTATTAATCTACAATCGATTAATTACATCAATAAGTTAGTGGGAATAGTACGAGATCGCTAAACTAAAAAGAGGTATAGTTTGCAAATATGAATGAGTAGGTGATACGTGGGCAGAAAAAAATATATACATTGACTTTTTACCAAATCTGAAAATGCATAAATTCTGGTCAATGCAGGGTGCTTGATGAAGTATTATGATAAAATAACATAGGAATTCAAAATAATATATTTTTTTACGGTTTGTAATAAAGGACAAATTAAAAGTTCAAAGCAAACAAACGAAATATTGAGAAAACCGAGTAATCTTAAATTTGTTTTTTATTCTGATTCTTTTTTGTTTTATTGCTATGATTAGAATATACAAGTAGAAAATAGAAAAGTATTCTACCTCAAAAAGAAAAAAAGCATTAGCTTTTTAACTGGTTTATTAATTGAACTATAACTGAATATGAATGATATGTGTTGGTTTACTACTAATAATTTAAATCTTATACATTCATATTGTTCTCCTCCCGCCACTATATCAAAATCGGTTATGTATTTCTAAAAGTAAAATGTGTGGAAATATATAAAATTTTGCTTATATTGCTTATCTGTTTGGGTCAGTTACGAGACGAACCATTTCAAGTAAATACTAGTGGTATGAAGTAGGTTACTTAGATATTTATAGGAAAACGATAACACTGCTTTACACTGAAACGTAAAATTAATTTACAATAAATATTCCTGCTATAAATATCGAAAGCTAACTGTGCATTAAATGTAATATCTTAGGAATGTACACAATGCAAACGATATTCACTAACTCAAATTCCTTATTATCGTAGTTTAAATTTTAAGGATTAGTTGTACAAACGTTATATTATGTGTTGTTTAATTTATAACCAATACAAGAATTCGCAACCAGTTAATGAAAAATAAAAGTAACAAGTGAACTTTTTTTCTTAAAATTTATTATATAAAAAGTCCTATAAATCGTTGCAATAAGTTAAGTCACATTGTGACTTTTTTTACAAAAAGGAATAAGAGTTTGAGAGTATCAAAGGATTTATTTTACTTAATCAACGCAACTGTCTTTGGAATTTAAACTATATAAATCAATAATTAAAATATCAGTTTAAACAAACTCCTCAGTAGTTTAATTAAATAACCATTTAATAAACAAATATGGTTTGTTTGAAATAAATAAAAGTGCCTATTAAGTTGTATTTTATATTAAATAACTTTTGGAGTTAAAGGTATTTCGTTCTTACTATAAAACTATTACATATTTAAACTTGTAAATTAATGTGAAACAGATGTAAAATTTTGATAATTATTGAAAACGTAATATGTATTTAAAAAACACTCCAATATATTAAAATATATTCTTTTGAAGCAAACACTTTTACTGTAGTGTACAACAGTTTTATTCCAGTACTTATTTTTTAAACTGTACCAGTTTATATAATTATGAAAATAAATAAAAAAGTTCCGTGTAGGTGATGGACAAAACTGTATGATTATATTAATTGTATGGTTTTATTTGTAATCATTCTTATTTCAAAAACCTAATAATATTTTCTTTTGCAAACTATCTAAACGTCAATTAAAGTATTAAAATAGTATGTTATATTTACTAGGTTAAACATAATATTAATGTCAAATTAATAAAAAGGTAAAATCAAATTTTATTTAACACATTTAATCTCCGTATATAAAAACAAAAACCCACTCACTCACTGACTGATAACTGATTCTCAGAGTCTATGTAGTCTTAAGAGAAGACATTTGGTACATTTTGGTAAACCAATAACAAAGTTTAAAAGCAGTTGGCTTTGGGATTATCTGTCCGAATGACTATCTTGTGTAAGAAAATTTTAATAATGTTACAGACTTGGTCTTCACGTAGTCTTGCCATCAATAAGGACAACATATCCCTTTCTGAGAATAGATTGAGTCTTCCATTAGTAGTTGAAAAAGCTTTCCAAAGGCACGGCAATAAGCCTAGACTTAACGAACATAAAAAAAATGTGTATGACAAAGTGGTGGGTAGTGTAAATTTGGAGACTGGACACTTTTTGTCCGGAAACTCCTTCCTAATAAACTTATATTGTTTACGGTCTATTGCCACGGGCAGAAAGGACTTAAACATATCAATAACTGCTTCTGTATTAGAAATGTACTTGCAGGTGTGTGGGGGGGAGGGGAACAGGACACTTAACTTTTAAGAAGTTTCTTGACTTGAGCAATCACGAAATACCACTTTGTAATATTTTTAAGCAGAGTGACATGGCTTATGATTTGCGCAGATAAACAAGTAAACGTTTGGGACCGGGTCACATAAGGTTGATTCTTCATAAGACTTTGAAAGATCCAAGAAATTATCAGAAAGCGTCACTAATAATTTCATGATTGGCAGTGACACTCAGAACTTGGCCGGAGATATTAGTCAGACCTTAAACTAGCAAAGCTAAGGTTAAACTCATTGCTTATGTCATCATACTTATGGTCCAAAATAAATATTATAATTTTTTAGAATAAACATGAAGGTACTGCTAATGTGATATTCAGGAAAAGAAAACATAAATATGTAATCTACATTTAAAGACTCATAATGAATGGCAAATGGAAAATAGTGGTAAGGTTTTGCATTCCAAATATGCTATGTACTGTTGTAAATAAAAACCTATACCGACCACATTTATCCTAATGTAGAATGTATAGGTAGTATTGATCAATCTTAATTTAAAGAGAGAGAGACAATATAATAGAATAAAATTGTCTTTATTCTTGAGAGAGAGGGGGAGAGGGAGAGAGAGCTATAGTCACACCTACGCACGATTCAAAAACAAATACAAATAAAGTCCTCTTGGTGCAGCTCTCAAGAGAAGAAGTGAGATACAGTTCGATTGATTGTTTTACGGAAGTCGTAAACATAGTCATGTGGATTTCCTCCAAAATTCATTTATCAATTATCCGTTTTAAAGTGGTAGTACCAATTGGTTCTTAGAAACCTCCACCCTCCAATATTGCGGTTTTACTATACTTAAGGTGAAGAATCTGTACAATTATATGATAGAACTTTCACATTGTAGAAAAAGAGAACACTGTATTTATAATTCAAATTTCCTTAATTCCATCAGATTACCATTTTATATTGTAATGTCTTTAATTTCCAACTAAAAGTATATAGTGTTATGACAGTAAACAAAGAACAAGGACAAAGTAGCTGGAGTGAATTTACGGGGCGATTTTTTCTCCCATGGAAAACTGGAGGCATGCTTCAGAGTTTGCACAACAGACGGCCTTATCACTTCAGCCTGGGGGACGAACCATCCTATTCCTTACAAGGAAGTTCTAGAATTATAAAGTTAATTATTGAGTTTAATTTCTAAATAGGGTTTTTCTTTACTGGTATATCAGACGATAAATTTAAATCAACAAAACTCTCCGCCTGTTGAAAATGTTTGGTTACATAAAATGATACCGATGACAGAAGACCTTACATAGTTCAGTTTGAAATTTCAGAAATGTAGACAATTGGTTTAATGTTTATAACAAAGGTACCGCAATAAAGGAGATTCCAACCTCGTATAATCCAATAAAATCCACTGTACATCTAGTTAAACTATAGGATAAAAGTTTCTAATTCTTCAGTCTTTGCATATCAGAGGTGAATTGATGCACTCTTATCTCTGATAAGTTGTCTAAATGTAAATATATCAGGGTTATAGTTTTCTATGTGTTGATTTTAAGTAGTATTCTATATTTTTTTTTTTATACAATGGTATGAATATTTTGCAGATATATTTTTTTTATCTTTCTAAAATTGTTAATGTTTATAATCCAAAAAACATACCTTCTTAAAAGTTTAAAAAAATTTAAGTAAGTGATGTTTGGCAAATATTTTTACAACTATTTATATTATTTATAAAAATTTGAATTTTCTACCTATACCCATAATTTTCGACATGGAGTTATAACTGATATAGCTTAAACAAAATGAAAAAAATATAGAAAATTCCGGTAGGTTACAATGAAAAACCAGCTAAAGAATTAAATAAAAATATTTTTCAAACCCTAGTGCTCCACATTGCATATAATGTTGGTGTATGGATTTGAATGTAAACATGAATGTATTTTGATGTGTTTTGAAAAAGTTTTGATGGAAACATAGGTCGAGTATTACATAAGTTTTAAAATCTTTTAATAGTAAACATTTAGGACAAAAAATAGTGTTGTGTTATTTGATGAGGTGGTGACAAAAACGTTCACATATTATGGGGTAGTTTTATTTACTATAACTAGATGGTTTTAGTCTTACAATTCAAACTTTTACCAAATGTAACTAATGGATTCAAACTGTTTTTATTTGAACAATGTATTACAATGATTTATTTTTTACTGGTGACAATATATAATATTTAATATAAAATATATAATATTTTTTAAATAAAATAAATAATAAATTTTTTTATATTCTAGTATATTTTTGTAAGTAATGTAAACAATATTTTTTGCCGAAAATTAAAAATGGTGTAGTAAGACCAGTGTTTATAAAATACCATTATTGTATCTCGTATAGGATTTTCATTTTCCCGAAATTAAATTTTTTCAGGGATATTTTTTAAATTGCTATTGGTAACAGTTGGTAAAATCTTTAGTTCTACTAGTAAAATTCTTTAGTCATAATACATAAAAAATAGTAAAGTCTAAATTTCGTCTTTTAGGGTCATCATTTTGAAATAAATTGGACCAAGTACGTTAGTGACAACTTAAAACAAAAATATTTTCTTAGAAAATACCTTTAAAATGATGTAACACTAGGCTTATATTTACATTTCAACATTTTTCTAAATCCGTCCTACTCCTTAAAATATGCAATTCGGAGCGTTTTGGATTAAAATAAATATATTATTTTAGATTTTTTCATTTCAAAATAGAAGAACTTCAATTGAAACTAATTATATAAACACATTATTTTGCTTGTTGTTCATACGAAACGGGTGGTCTGTTTTATCTTGTATTATTGTATAGTGGTCTACTAATAATATACACGCTCATTTTTATAGTCAAGCCAAAAACAATGAGTAGCGTTGAAATAAATGCACAGTAAATAATGTAATTGGGTTTAGGAGTTTAAAAGATGTTATTAATTCAATGAAACCCTCAATGGAAAAGTGTAGTAAATTAAAACCCCTTTAAAAAGGGTTTTTGAAAGTTTTTATAGGTGCATTTTCGACAGAAAAATAGGGAAATCCACAGGAAATAGATTTTTGTCTGTTTTAAACTCATTATGTTTTTATTTTAAAAGTAAAAGCTTCGTAAAAGACAGTTAATGACAGTAGATTAATTATGAATAAGCTGGACCATGTCGGATGTATTAATTGTGCATGGTAACTGTTTAAACAATTAAGACATTTTACTTGAAAAATTAACATAAATGAATTGTTAAGACCAATTACAATTTTCAAACGGATTATGAAAGTAGAAATAATTTAAGATTTCCGTAAAAATGACGAGAAGTTGGAAGTGGCCCTGAACACGACCATAAACGTTCTACAATCTTTCGGAGTCTAGTGTAGTAAAGTTTGTTCTACGCTGCTGTTAGACTCCTCGCTCCTAGATGGCTCGCTCGTTTATGGTCGTGCTCAGAACTCCTTTTAAACAACTTGTCATGATCTCTACATTCAGCTTCAATTTGAAAATTTGTATCAGGTCTAACAATTCATTTATATATTTGTTTTCAAAATAACCCTCTAAATTGTTAAAACAGTTATTATACAACATAAATATATTTGACAGGACCCAACTTGTGCATCATTCTGCATGTCATCAACTGGTATTTTACACAATTCCGAAGCTTTAATTAAAAAAAATTTGAAAAGTGTTGAATTTTTAAAAGACACCTTTTTCCGTGTTTTTTTTCCAATTTTGCTCAATACAAAATGAACAGATTAAGCCTTACGTAGTCTAATTTTACAGGGATTGTAGTTGAATAAAACTTTCCCATTGAAATTGTAGCGTTTCTTCAAAAACTTGTTCACGTTTTTATTGTTTCAATCATTCTACAAAACAAATAATATTTTTTCATTTTCATCTACAAACTATTAATCAAGTCATAACGGCATCGGTTTGCTGTAAATTTTTGCCTCTAATGACTGGTCTATATTTCGTAGCTTTGTTTTTAAATATAAACTTCCTCACTTTACCACGCTGTAGAATGCATACAATGTTTAAAACATAATTTCGATACAATTATTAATATTTTTATCTGCCGTTATTAATTATAAGTGGGAAAGTAAAACTTTTTTTCTCGTTTGTAGTAAAAGCTATAGTTACATGTAACCATATACTCCGATCAATGTGAAGCTCAATTTAATAAAAGAGAAAATGTTAGAACAATATATTTAATAATCTACTAACAGGGCAAATTTATAAGATTAATAGTTTTAAATATGTAATAATAATAAGGAGAAATAGAAATGTAATTGTTTTTTACAACATTGACAATATTGTTTGCTATTCTAAATGAATATAAGTGTTTACTATTCCGAAAAATACAGGCGATTGTTGAAAATATTGAAGATATTATTATTGGCAATTTTTATATGTATATTCACAAAAACAATTCCACTGTAAACTATACTGAATAAATTAAGGCATTTGTTTACTATATTGTTAAATATATTAAATTTTCTACTACATTGAATAAATATTTGTGAAGTTTTACAATATTGACAAAATAAAAGCCATTGATTAATACACTGAAAAAGATATAGGTGAATTTTTATTATAGTAAAAAATATATGGCAATGTCTACTGTATTGGACAAATCATAGGAAATTATTACTATAGTAAAAAGTATTAGATTGTCTACAGTACTGAATAAATATAGATGATGTTTTACTATAATGAACAAATATATATAGAAACAAAATTGTTTACTATACTTTAAAACTTTTTATAAACATTCAAAGGGGACTATATACTATAGTTTTTTACAATTTTAAAAACATGTATTCTATTGACTAATATGTTGAATAAAATTAGGCGATTCTTTATTATATTGTAAAAATATGATTTCATTTTATTTGGTTTTTACACAACTTTAATTGTTTAACTCTTTTATATTTTATAATCTTCTTATGTTTATCTATTGTTTTTCTTCCAATGAACAATTATAGTTTAAACTAATTCTTCTTTATTAACAACAAAAATTTCATAAGTATCTATTTCAGTTTTCTCTTTCTAAAGTTGTTTTTGTCCCAACATCTAAAACTATGTCATTACCTTGGTGACTAACCTTTTGCTTAGTTTTAACACAAACATTTATTGAGTATTTTAATATTTCTGGTAACAATTCATGAATTTTCATTTTACATAAATTTTGTCTGCATTTTATTTTTCAAAAACCTACAATTACATGTTAATGACATTACACACAGTGATGATTTATCATATCTTTAACACTTCCCCAAACATGTATATCTACATGTTGTTAGCTTTCAATTAGCAAAAAGCTAAATATCTAAGAACGACTTTCACACTCGAAGGGTCCAGGGAAAGAACATGTTCAGTCACATTTTCAATATTTTACAGGACAGCCATTTAAAAGTTTAACGAGTTTTTAAACATCTTTCTATAGTAATGAAATGTAAAAAAAATACTATTTAAATGTGTTACTTATATTAAAACACATATATCATTGTAACAAATGTTATTTTTAATAACTAAAAGTGTAACGTATAAAATAATAAAAAGTCACTGGACTGAACATGTTTTTTCCCTAATATGAAAGAAAATATGCTTTAAAATAGTCAAAACTAAAACTTTACTTTACAAACATCTTAACATTGTAATAATTTATTCATCGTATTAACTTAAATTTTAAGTTCTTCAAAATATTTGATGGCTTGCGGGTTTGTGCAGAAGTTTTTCAGTGATTGAAGATCTTGATATTTTGCTTGAGATAAGCCAATGGTCCTGTAAGTAAACAAACCCATTAATCTCGCCAATCTGAATGCTGTTTAAGGAGTTTAAAAAATAGTTGCATCTAATTTTTTATGTTGAATTGTTTACACTTTTTAACACCATTATTAATCAAAGTTTACTATTACATGGACTGGAGTAGTTCCACATTGTTTCTAAACGAAATTAGAACTATTAGAACATTATGCTTTCAATAACTTACCCTCATATGCCAGATTTGGAAGGATGAATTCACCATCTTCAACTCTCTGCAATGGCTCAAGACCTCTTCGTTTAAGCCTTTTTTCATTTGGTGGTCGCATAGGATTTTTTTTCCATGGTCCACCGTACAGTGTTTTGTAGCTCATGAAAACAGGCTCGGCTTGTTGAACTTTAAAAACTTTAATCGGACGAGTTTTGCAGCCCAGTTTTTGATTGTACACTTTTTCTAGGTGGACTCCCCACTCCTTCACCATGTCTTGCTTTACTTCAATTACATCAAATGGCGTTGGTTTCTGTCTGCAATTGAGCAGAGCTTCAGCCCAATCCTGTGGCAGCTGAGCCTCGTGATTTTGCGGAATTAGCGCAGAGTTCTTATTGCATTCATTATAGGAGTGGCCTCTAACAGGAAAGGTGCACGTTACACTTTTCAACTTTTTTTCTTTTACAACAACATGATGAAAGAATTTGAAAACAATGTTGTTTTTATTTTGACCAGAGCAAGAATCGCAAAAAGCCTGTACATCAGTCACTTGAGGGTCAAGAATGTTGTAAATAAAGTGATGGAGAAAGGAGCATACCTCATCACTTCCTTTGTTAGCTGTATTTTCTGTATATATATATAAAAAACACTATGTCCAGTAGACAATATGTAAAAATGAAAATAGACAACTGACGTTTATAATAGACGTCGTTCGTTGTAATGTTTGGTACATGATAGTTTTTGGTATAGTCAAAAACTATTGCTTCTTTACTTTTGTCTATTCTTGAGTGTTTCTTTGCATTTCTTTTCAACTTGTACCATTCATTGGCTTTCAACAAATGTATATCTTTGTCAGAAGATATACTGTTAATTTCAGTTTGTAGGTTTCCTTTGATTTCATTGTCATTGGTTGATAGTAGTTCAGATTTCAAACAGCTGATTTTTGAAGAATATAAGTCACACTGAGAACAAGTATCCTTGCGGGGATAACCAAAAGCAAGATTAAACTCGGTACAAAATATAGTTCTATAGGTTTCATAGGATGCATTACATTCAGGGTGTAGGTCTTTAAAGATTTTGAATAATTTATTAACGTTAAGATCGCCTGGTAGATATTTCTTCTTTGTGTCCGCAAGACAGTAACGAACATCACTGGTTTTAAGACTTTTAATGTGTTCACGCATTTTGTTTTTAGTTTCTTCAGATAAAGCATGTCTGTGTTTATTGTGTTTTCCCCTCTGGTCCTTAGGAGCATCACCCATATTTTTCAATGACTCCAAAATGTAGGCAACTTTGGCCCTGCCAATTCCATGAAAAGCCATAAATGCTTTTTTACACACTGTAATTTCAACAGGCCCACTTTCATTGACATACCTCACATTATAGGAAAAGTTTGCGTCTCTAAATTTAGCTTCAATGTCATCAACTCGTGGTCGACGTCTTTCAACTGGTACCACGGTTATTAGGCCAGAAAGATAAGCATTTACCGCGTCATTCGATCCAAGTGAATTCATTCTTTTTATTAAAGCTGTCTTATTATTACCAACCCTGACAAAACACTTTAACCTACAATTGCATTTTTTTCCAGTTTCAAATGATTGAAGTTTAAGTTTCATATTAACCTGTGAAAGCCTACCTGTTTTCTTTCTCTTTTTTGTTATTTGTTGACTCGAACATGGCACATTTTCTTCACTGTCCGTCAAATCCATGGTCAAAACTAAACACACTACTTGCACAATTCTCACACTATATACAAACACAAAATATTTTCAAAATACTGAATACAAACAGCCTGCACTAACAAAACCAAAACATTGATATTTCAGTCACGGTATGACAGAAGTAAATAAAGATGCAAGTCATGCATCCAACTACAAGAAAATGTCAGAACTACCAACTGTTAAAACAAAATAAGCATGTTCTTTCCCTGTTTCACATGGACTGAACACTTTCTTTCCCTGTTTCACATGGACTGAACATGTTCTTTCCCAGTGTATGGTTTCTTTACACATACATATCTCTGGACTGGTCAGGTTGTTTTCCTGTATGAATAAACTATTAAAAACATTCTTAATTGTTCTACCAGATGGCATTAAAAACAGAAAAACACAGATTTTGGACTGAACATGTTCTTTCCCTGGACCCTTCTCGTGTTACTACCGGAAATACTTTTAATTTAAAAACGGTTTGTTTAAAATAAGTCTTTTGTTTAATACTTTTTTAATTAGAATTTTGTCTTCTCTTAACACTAAGCTTTTGGAAATTCTTCTGTGAATTTCCCTTAATAACTCCTTTTTCGTAACTGTATAATTTCTTTTGTATTTTATACTATATTTAAACCTCGTTATTATTAAGTCATTTAAAGAAATTATACTTTGTACGGTTATTATTTTTATTATATTTCGGTGTGTTTTCACCATGTAAGGTTAATATTTTGATATTTTAATATATAATACTTTATCGTGTAAGGTTTAATTTTACTTTTCTGTTTAGCTTTATGATGTTTATAATTTTTAAACCATGTATTGTTTGTCTTATGGTATGTCTTAGGCTCCACCAGATCCGACATACGAATCAATCTTTGCTTGGCTTGAGAGGTCTGACTCACAACTGATTGGTTGAAATAACTTCAGACTCGTTCGATGGTTTGAATTAAATGTTTAATTAATAATAAAAGATCTTACATGACATATGATTAATTTGAGAGCTACAATTTTTCTAAATTAATAACATTTAGAATTTTTATCGAATTTATTGAACAAAAGTTGAATTAACATGATAATTAATGAAAATTGTTCTTAAGAAACATACATTTATAAATTTGTCTCTTTCTCTAAATTTTAATTAATGATAAGTTACTGAATTTGCTAAACTAACTTGACCATAATATTTTGATAATTATTATTTTAAATGTATAATGTTGTTAAGGGAAACTGTACTAATTATTGCTATGCAGTCTCCTTAATAATGAATATATAAAACTTATTCATTATTCTATAGGCTAAACAAAATGTAGTATAAAATATTTGAAATTAACAGTTTTAGCCCAGTCGGTATAGGTTAAAACTACCAGTAATTTGCAATACGGCTGATTTTTTTTTATAAGTACCTTAAAGTATGTAGATTAACATAAAAAAAAAGTTTACCGATCTATCGATTTCCCAAAGTCGAAAAAAAAATCGATTATCATTTTTTTCGATTATCCTTAATAATTTGAACTGGGATGAAGATAAATAAAAATAAAAATACCACCGTGTAGGGGAGGTATTTTTCAACAAAAAAGGTTATATATGTATTTATTTCGTCCGAGCAATGGTTTGTCTGGAAAAAAAATCGATAATGCAGGTGTATTTTGCAGCAGGGGAAATCACTAAAAGAGGACATCTTATTCATATATGACGCGTTAGCTCATTCTAAATTGGCCAAATTTTAATATATTGAATTGAAACTTGGTATAGGAGTTAAAATATACATTTTAAACATGTATGCTGAGTCTCAGCTTGTTATCTTGAAAATTACCCGATCTAGAGCCACTTGAATTATCAATGGGTTTCTCGATTTTAGGGGTACCGCACCCACCAATTCATTTTAAACAGCTCCAGTTTAGAAAATTTTCAAAATATCAACCTGAAAGTTTGTTTACAAGTTAAATATCTAGATTCAAATAAGATCAAGGAGTATAAACATTTTTTATTATTTACTTTTCAAAGCACAAGTAACTTAAAAAAGTATAATTTTAGACCTTTTTAGATTTTTCATCCAAACGCTTGAGTTAATCGGCTGCAGATTAGTGAATTTTTTAAATATAGTTTTTTAAATAAGTATAGCAAAAGACAATTGTGTTTTTAACTTCTGTACCAATTTTTAAATCGATATGTTCAAAAATGTCGAAAATGGAGTCGTTGAATCCGAAGGTGTTATAGTTAAAACGAGATAGGTAAAACAGAAGACTATTTTCAAGCGCATCGTTTTTAAAAATAACATGATAAAAATCGTTCATACTTACTAAGAATATTTATACTGGTGTACTAAACTTGTAAAACAAATTTAATGTTGATATTCCAAAAATTTTCGAAACTAGAATAGATTGAAATTAGTTCGTGGGTCCGGTACTCCTAAAATCGATAATCGAAATCGACTCCTAGATCGGGTCATTTTCAAGATAACAAGCTGAAACTCAGAATAAATGTTTAAAATATATATTTTAACTCCTATGTCAAGTTTCAATTCGATATATTAAAATTTGGCAAATTTAGAATGAGCTAACGCTTCATATTTGAATAAGATGTCCCCTTTTAGTGATTTCCCCTGCTGCAAAATACATACCTGGATTATCGAATTTTTTCCAGACAAACCATTGCTCGGACGAAATAAATACATATGACCTTTTTTGTTGAAAATACCGCCCCTACACGGTGGTATTTTTTATTTTTCTCTATCTTCATCCCAGCTCGAAATATTAAGGATAATCGAAAAATAAAATGATAATCGATTTTTTTTCGACTTTGGAAATCGGTAGACTGGTAAACTTTTTTGTATGTTAATCTACATACTTAAATGTAATTATTAAAAAAAATCAGCCGTATTGTAAATTACTGGAACTTTTGGTCTAAAATTACCCGTACCGACTGGCCTATTTGTTAATTAAATTAAAATAATTCTTTTTTTTAAACCCTTAACTTAAACAGAAGTTGCTGACCTTTTAAATTGAACCGGAATCTCTTTTCAATTGCTTATTAGGTATTTTTTTAATTCTTGGCAGCTAATTCTCTGTAAAGAAGACCCAACCAAATTGCTTAGTTAGTGTTGTTCTTAAATTATGAATTTATTTTATTACATATAAATATATATTAACATTTACTATTGTATACAATGTTCTGTTTCAATATTATTTTTTTATATTAGAAATTGGTAGCAGTGCAGTTGAAGATTATAATTTTTTTCATAAATAAAACTTTGTAAACTTCATTAGATTAATTCTTTAAACTTTGAAGTACAGATTTATAACAGTTATACTTTAAGATTGGTATAAATTATCTGATGTATTATGAAAACATAATAAATCGTACTAGTTAATATATTACAAAATGTATGTGAGAAACTAACAAAACATTTTATTAAACAATAGTTTAATAATTAGTTTATTCAATTAGTTTATTGTGAACATTCTTTCTTTGAGACTAACTTCTTCAAAAATAAACAAGAACTAAATGATCTCTTGGATAATTTTAAAGTAAAGTGAGGAGGGATATGCAATATAATTATAAGTGGCTTACATATGTGGAATTTAGAGTTTATATACACATATTTAAGAAGCAAGGTTAAAAAAATCTGTTTATAAATTTTCATGGTCCAAATCAATAGTTTAGAAATTGACATTTTGTTATGAAAAGTTTTGATGTAGCATTATTTACTGATTTAACGTAGTAGTAATGAGAGATTTTGTTACACCATGCAACTTATGTTTAGATAAAAAAAGTTACAAAGTTAATTTTACAATAAAATACAGTTCTATGTTATATCAGCTACACCTGCGACGTAAAATGACTACAGCCATAGCAGATGTTAAAACAACACATAGTCTCACAATTAAATTAAACTTTAATTTATGATGATAAAATACTACTTTATTAAAATGTAAGATATTTGTTTTACCATCAACGTACACTCGCACCCAAGTCCTTGCTTGTACTTTCAATAACAATTTAACTTTTGACACTTTACCCTTCCTGACCCTGAATAAAAGATAAACTAAACCAATTTGTCATTTTAAATTTCAACTTCTCGTTAGGGTTGTTTTTATATTGTTTTACTTTAACTGTGACAAACTTAAAATAAATATATATTTATAATTTTTAAATCTTTTATTTAGTTTTTCTTTCCCTTAAACCGTTTTACTCTATTTAAACCGACTTATTACACTTTGGTAGTCTTCACTAGCACATTTTCTTGTTCACTCTACTAATGCATTTCTAAAAATAGATTAATTAATTAAATTATTTAATAAATATATTTTATATCAAACATAAGCATATTTTACATGAAACCAAATTAAATTTACATTTATTTTATCAATACTGGAATAACTAATTAATTTATATTCCGGCTACAGTAATAAATAAATAAATATTATGGTACTAAATAATAACATAGCAACGACCATAACATCAGTTTATAATGAAGATAAACAATTTAAAACACAATTACTTCATTAGTTCTTAATATTTTATTTTATTTTAATCAAAACTATATAAGTTTATTTTAAATAAGTAATTACTAAACTAGAAAATACAAATGGCAATGTTTCACAATCGTCCATACACAGTTAAGTAAATATTTTCATTTACTGGTGTACTGGTGGACGGAGGAGATAGCCCAACTGAGGAGGATTTGTGTCATCGACAGAAGGAGATGTACCAGGTTCAAAGGGGACCAAACATTGAAGGAAAAGTACAAGCGAACAAGAAGAAGACTGAAAAAAGCAATTAAAGTGATTCGGGAAAATAGTTGGAGAGACCTTATAAGCGAGGTTGAAAATGACTCATGGGGTCTTCCCTATAAAATTGTAAGTAAGAAGTTAAAATTTGGCAAGAATGTCCCGACTTTAAATGATGAGTCATGGGCCAGAAAAATAATAAAAGATCTATTCCCGAGTCAAAAAATCTGAAGTTGGGGACATATTCATCCATGAAGGAGTAGAGGAACAAAACATGTTCACACATTTCGAGCTGAAGTGGGAGATAAACGTTTAAAAATGGGAGAATCACCAGGTCCTGATGGGATACCAAATGAAGTACTACGATTGGTGATAGAGTTGTACCCCGAAATGCTACTGGAGCTCTACAATTCTTGTCTTATGAAAGGGAGCTTTCCAAAAAGTTGGAAGAAACAAAAGCTTCTCCTACTTCGTAAGGGGTATAAACCACTGGATAGCACGTCTTCATACCGACCGATCTGCTTACTGGATACGTTGGGGAAAGTGCTGGAGGGTCTCATACTGCAGTGGCTGGAAGGGTTTTTAGATGGAGAAAATGCTCTTTCACGAAACCAATACGGATTTAGAAAAGGTATGTCGACAGTAGATGCTATATTGGAGATATAAACTTTGCAAAAAAGGCTCGAGAATATGAAAAGATAAAAAAAGAATTATGTGCCTTCATTGCAATTGACATGAGGAATGCTTTAAATTCCCTTAAGTAGACGGTCATTCACATGGCTCTCGAAAGAAAAATGGTGCCAAGCTATTTAAAGAATATGGTAGCAAGTTATTTAAGTGAAAAAAAAATTATTTTTGAAGGAGATGGCTGGACTATCAGAGAAACGATGACATGTGGGGTACCTCAGGGATCTTGTCTGGGACCATTTCTCTGGAATGTGACGTACGACTCCCTGTTAGAAATGACATTACCGGAAGGGGTAAAGATGGTGGGTTTTGCTGACGATGTCATCCTGGCTGTAGAAGCAGCAAACGAAGATCTTCTAGAGGCAAAAATGGATAGTGTTATCACAAGAGTCAGAAGATGGTGGCTCGAAGATAAAAACTTGGAGATGGCGGTAAATAAGACTGAACCTGTATTGATAACAAAAAAAAAGCGTATAGGCAGCCATTACTTAAAATATACGGAGCACTTATCCCGTGGAAGAAACAGCTAACATACCTGGGCGTGGAACTGGATAAGAATCTTACCTTCAGGCCGCATATTGAAAAGACGGCGCTAATTGCTTCGGAGACTGGAGGAAGGCTAGCAAGACTTATGCCAAATATAGGAGGCCCTAAAGAGAAACAAAGAAGGCAAGCGTCATGAAGGCTAAGATGCTGTATGCAGCGGATATTTGGGTGGAAGCCCTGGAAAAGAAGAGCCACAAGAGAAGACTGCTATCTGTCCAGAGGACCGCTGCGTTGAGGATAGTGGCAGCTTACACCACCGTGTCGGAAAGTGCAGTCTTAGTCCTTGCAGGAACACCGAATATTGACCTCTTAGCTCAAGAAAGGGTTGATATATACTTTGGACTTAGGGAGAACTTGACGTCAGAAGATGAGGATAAAGTTATAGCCCGAGTAAAGAAAGAAGCTAGAGCAAGGCTTATTCAAAGATGGATGGTACGTTGGGATGAAGAACGGTCTGGTAGATGGACTCACACGATAGCGAAGGATTTAGAGAGTTGGCTTTGGTAGAGGTCATGGAGAGATTAGTTTCTACTTAACGCAGGCCTTCAGGGGTCATGGGTGCTTTAGACACTATCTAAAGAGGTTCCACAGAGCAGAAGTTAGTACCTGTATAAGCTGCGGGGCCGATAGAGATGATGTTTGTCACACACTGTTTGACTTCAAGATGTACAGATGTTTTTTTACTGTTGGGATGTACAGAAAAAAATCTGGAAATTGGTTGACCGTGCAGGCCAACCCTAGAACTTCCCGTTTATTTTGAATTTTAAACGCTTAAAAATGAGTTTATTTGTTAAAATACCAAAAAACTAAAATTTGTGAATTTTTAAACAACGATAACTTTTGAATGCGTCGTTCGATTTTCATTAAAAAAAAAACATTCTACGCAGTTTTTAAAGCACAAAAAGAAAATGTACAAGGTTATATTGATTGGTTGAGAAATCTGGAAGATATGTTAAAAAAATACCAAAAAATACCAAAAAACTAAAATTTGTGAATTTTTAAACAACGATAACTTTTGAATGCGTCGTCCGATTTTCATTTTCAAAAAAGCAGTCGACGGAGATTTTTAAGCGCAAAAAATGTATACATGGTTTTATAGTGATTTTTTCGCACACTTTAAAGTTATTTTTAAAAATCATAAAAATTCCAAAAACAATTTAGGTTATTTTTTTAAATTTCTTCGGATTGGCTCGATGGATTAACTCTCAAATCTAATCAGATCTAAGTTTTGATACACCCTTTCGAATGACATGTCGTAGAATTCAATCGGTTGATTCGTTTTTGAGAAACTGTACGACAAAAATTTATTTACACACATACATCCACACACACAAACACACACACACACACACACACACACACACACACGGTCGGACACCTCGGCGGGAATAGTCAGAATGGCTTCCTGGTACCTCAAAACGTGGAGATTAATGAAAACTCGACTTTCGAAAATCGGACCGAAATCAATAACTTCCCTTTATTGGTAGCGGGAAGTTAAAAAGACTCCGAGAACAGATAAGGGTGAATATTACACCGGACAATATGGTGGTGCAAATGCTGGAAGACAAATACAAATGGAAGTACATTGAAGAATATTTGATAGAAGTATTACAAATCAAGGAAGAGCAGTTAAGATAACTGTATAAGTGTCCGTGCTTCCCAGAGAAGTTATGCCGAAAGGTGATGCCTCTGGGTAGTCTTTAACGAACAACATTAAACGGACAAGAGGTGAGGTAGGTTTTAGTGCGAATACCTCAGTGTCGAGGGGAGTCCAACACTCTGTGCGTTTGTTAAAAAAAAAACAAAAACAAAAATAAAACATCAGTTTCTAATGAAGATAAACAATTTAAAACACAATTACTTCATTAGTTCATAATATTTTATTTTATTTTAATGAAAACTATATAAGTTTATTTTAAGTAAGTAATTACTAAACAAGAAAATACAAATGGCAATGTTTCACAATTGTCCATACACGTTAGTAGGGATGCAGAAAAAGTTATTGTTTTTGGATTAAATTATCTTACATTAGGTAAGTTAAAAGTAAATTTTATATTCTGAAAATTCATATATACAATTAAGTATTACTCACATTCAAATACAAATATAATCAATCATTGATAAAGGTGCAATAAAATTGAATTTCCTGAATATAAATTAACTACTCAGTATATTACAATTAATGATAAATCTTGTTAAAATTCATTGTTTGTAGATTTGTAAATATGATGTTAGTGAATAATTGGTGAACAGCAAATAACATGTATTACTATAGCAGAGATTTGTTTTACCTTATAAACTATTTTTAATATCAAATACATACTATCTAGGGTCGAAATAACCTTAATATTCCTTTCTACAGCAAATCGAGTCAAAATTTTACTTACTCAATCATATGTTTTAGTAGTTCCATCGTAATTCTGTAGACAGTATTCCAATTAACATTACTTTTCAAATATAATTACTCTGAGAAATTCTGTGAGAGAAGGGTAAGATAAACATTCTTGTTGTTAGTTACTACATGTTCGGTTGTAAATTGTCCAACCCTTTCACAGAACAGAGGGTTGTGTCGCTCTTGTAAAGATTAATATCCTGCTCAATGATTACATCCGGACATTAGGTCTAAATTGTAGACATTGTCTCAACCGAGAAGGCCTACCTTTAGGTTTTAAAATATAGCTAAGTACGTTCTACGTGTAAAAATTAAGGTCTTATAAAAAAGCCAACCAAATATTATTGGAAATTATACTACCAAGAAAGTTTGAAACAAACATTTCAACTACATTAAGTAGCGTAGTTTAAAATGGTTTTCATTTAAAAATAATAATAATAATAACCAGTGACAAATTATCAAATAGTTATTTGATATAATTAGGTTTAATAAATCATTTGTCTTTTAGATTTATTTAAACAATATTTTATAAAAACCTTATAAAGTTTTACAATAAAATCATAATTGAAATGTACCTTCTAAAATGTCTACCTATTAAAAATTAGTGAAATGTACATTAATAATCATAACAGAAATTACTTTTGAAGTTTATTTAAAAATTTATTTACCAACTCATTCATCTGAATTTACAAAATTATACGATTGATATTTTAAAATAATTTGAATTTTTGAATAAATAAAAATATTATTTTTACCTAAATTTGAGTAACATTTGCAAAAATATTTTTGTATACGTGTAAGTTAATATTAATCATTAAATAAATGTACAAAATTCACAACATCTTTGTACCTTGTAAATAATTAACATTTCTACAGATTGGCTCAGTTTTTAAAGCTAATTGCACTACATCATTACTAATAATACATTACTTACTTTGTGACAGTAATATCTAGAAGGCTTGTCAGACTTAATTACGTTTTAATGAAGTTCTTACGATCAGAATCAGAGAAAACAGTTCCACATTAAATCATAAGTGAATTAATGTGTTAGTCTTTGGTTACAAAGAGATATAATTTAATTGTTAATTTTGTCATCTGAGTAAGATTATTTTGAAGTGAAAGTAAGAAAAAAAATATAAATACTTAATACTTAGCGTAGACTTTATTCAAAATACCTTAAATGTTCGTGCAACTATTATAAATATATATAATTCCGTTCTAAAAGACATAAATTTATATTTGTAAACAATTGAATGAATTCAATATTCCAATGTAGAAAAACAACTCATAAACCCACCTAGAAATGTTTCGAACAAAAGATTCGAGTGAGACTAGTTCTGGTAATTGGAAATTAAATATTCAATCTAGTTAA
The DNA here is from genome assembly GCA_018207615.1 of Philaenus spumarius. Taxonomy (NCBI): domain Eukaryota; kingdom Metazoa; phylum Arthropoda; class Insecta; order Hemiptera; family Aphrophoridae; genus Philaenus; species Philaenus spumarius. The sequence goes on from JAGFPH010000070.1 coordinate 177,756, forward strand.
AGTAGAGCGGGCACATTACATGGTTATGTTTGGTTCAGTAACGTACAATAGTTATGCTATTGTGATTTATAACTTACTTGTCTGTATTATAAAATGGTGACTTTAAAATAATTTGAATTTCTAAAAGTATAATTTTATTAATGCACCTGTTATTGTAAAATCATTTATTAGCTAGTGTTTACTGTTAGACTATAACTGTTTATTTATAGTATGATTATTTTAAAATAATTATTTAGTTTTAAGAATTTTAGTGTTTATACCATGTACCATGTATACTTAAAAATACAGCTTTTTTTGTTGTAGTTACAAATATAAATTATAATACTAAATTTTCCAGACTGTATATTAACTCACGTTATCAACAAAAAAATGTAACGTTACAACTTTAAAAAGTAATAAGCAAATCCAACCCGTTTTGGATTTTCGCTAAAACCTAAATCTAAATAATCAATAAAACTTCAGAACTATACAACTAAATATGTATTATAAACACTTTCGTTTATAATTGACTTACTTATTAAATAAATGTCTAAATAAAGTTTTTATTTAAAGGCGGTGCAAGCATGGAAGTCAAGAGTCATTTAAACTCCTTAGGTGTATATAAAACCATTCGAAATGGCCTTGCCTCTTGATACTTCTACTACATTGCCTTTTATTACATTCCAGAGGCACTATAATGTGTGAAAAGTTTAAAAGCTATTCCTTGTCCCGTATATTTGTAACAAACAAACTGTGGCATATATTTAATATAGAGACTCTTGAAATTTTGTTTTTCAAAAGGTACGACCTAAATTGTATATTTGTTAGTCCTCAAAACATTTCCTTCCTTGTCTTTAATTATAAAACTTTGTAGTTTATCTTTGACTAAACAACTAATAGTTCTGCAAGCATTAGACCTCTAAAAAATCTAAATTCTACTCTTTATTGCAGATGTTTAAGAAAAAGGTTTATGTTTAATAGGAACTAGCTGACCCATGCGAAGCATTCGCATTCTAACTTACTTAAATCCCACTTAATTAAAGTACACACCGTATATTTAGTATCGTATAGTGCGTATTTAGTGCGAAGGTAAACAACAACAAATAGGTGTATCCACAATGCTGTTTATAACCAAGCTTACAATAAATTAAAAATAGCAATGTAGTGGCGTAACGGCAGCTCTCCAGCTTGGTATTGTTATCTTCAGTGTTGTCAACGCCAGGAAAATATCCCTACAACTTACTTGATCTTACATCACTGTCACTTTCGGATTATTTATTTATTATTTTTTTTTTCGTATAATTGTATTTTGTATATTTTTCCGGTGTAGCGGCTAAGGAAAGCTTTAAAATGATGCCTCATTCAAGTAATTTGATGATGTAATAAGGAAGTTATGGCGTACCGACAAAAAAATGGCCTTGAGAAATAATATATGTGATGATTCCTGAAACGTTTTGCATGGTATCAATTTATGTTAAGGAAATATCAAACTGGGATATTAAAGGTATGACTTCTTCATTTCAAGCTAATAATATACAAGATATTATGTCAAATCAATTCCTCAATTATTTTACATCCATTTATTTCAATCACAACGCAAATTCGCTGAATATGAATGTGTCTTTTTATAAACCTATTTCGCCTCAGTTCACATTATCCTCTTTTAATAACCACGACATCATTTATATTTATAATTGCAAATCTCAATGTAAAAAATGTTTCGGAGTCTATAAGATTCGAGGTAGAGGTACGAAAGAAAATTCAGAAATAATCACAGAACCTATTATAATTGATACATCTTCGTTTCTGATTTTGTTTTCCCTTAACCATCCTTGCAACTGATTAAGACAATCAATCAAGTAATAAAAAACACTGCGCACATCGTTTTAAATGCATTCAAGGAATATTCACTTACAAGCGAAAGAAATAAACTGTTTTTGATGGTCGAAATGCTGAATGGTAGGGAAAATTGGTGACAGCTGTCTCCTAAACCGAAGCATTCAAATGCTTCTTTACGACTTTTCTACTTTATTGTACAACTAATTTGTATAAAGGTTTGTAAAATAAGAAATATCGTACCAATTAGGCCAATATTTAGTTATTCCTTATGTTTATAAATTTTACTGAACTAAATTTATAAACACACCTTAACATAATGTATTTAGTTCATAGTGTCAGTTTGAATTTGTTCGTTTCTTTCGATTAGGAATTATGTATTGATTAAAATTTGATAATATACAAGTATGCTTAAATTATGAACTTTATTACAACTTGT
>JAGFPH010000070.1:180109-207279 GCA_018207615.1 Philaenus spumarius
TGATAATATACAAGTATGCTTAAATTATGAACTTTATTACAACTTGTATAATGTTTAGTTTTATCCAATTACTTTAAAAGTAGTTAAAAAGATTCATTTGTAGATGCACAGAAAGAAAAAAATAGAACATATGCTTATATGAAATATTAACATTGAAAACTTTTGAAAAAGTAAACAAAAATTGATTCAATGGAATTGAACCAAGATTATGATTATGACTCTTACTTACTAATAACTAAACCATTTGAAAGTTTCTACAAGTTATTGGATAACGAGTTTAAACCAAGTATCCTCAGTACGGAAGCTACATACACTAGCCATTTATCTACAGTGGCACAAATAAAATATAACAATTTGATTTATATATATTGTGAATAATTTAGAAGGTGTGTAATAATATTAAATGTTTTTATTTAAAAAATCCTTACGCATACGTATTTTTTTCTGACTTTAAGGAACACGTATGCTGAATTTTAAGAAGAAAAGCGATCAAAGCATTGGTCGTAATCGCGTAACAAACTGACACCCGGACGAAATGCCAAACGGTCGTGAAACAGGACCTCGTTTACGCTGGACAATAAATTGTGTAATTACTGTTAAAATCAGTAATTCTAGGCTAGCAGAAGACATTAAAAAACTAAATATATGTATAGTTACCATGTTATGGATCATGAACCAATTTATTGAATTGCAATAGAAAAAATAGCTAACTTTAGCTAACGAATAAAAATACGTAACATTTATTCCTTTTTTTACTTTGATATTTATGTCATAAATACTTTACAAAAATAATTATTATATAGACTTAAATACATTGAGCTTTTTCTTCGTGCAAGCAATCTCTAAACATGATTCTAATGAGAGGTCTTATAATTGTTTTCACAATTAAAAAGAAGGATCAATTATTATTGATTTAAGTGGCAGTTTGGTTACAGATATTAGTTTCAACTTTTGAATTATCTTCATATTGGTTGAAATTGAAGACGTTATTATTATTGCATACAGCTAATGTGTAACAGCATTAGAGCAGATTTATAATTATTTTAAGCAAATTTCTGTGGATATCATCCCCATTAATGTTTGACATATTACAAGTCATACTTATTTAAATGGCAATTATTGCACATAAAATTTAGGTTACAAACAAATCTTTAACATTTGTTTAATATCAGCTTAGGAGATAAAGCTTGAAATAATTAATAGCAGTGTATATACAATGGTTTAAGGGCACTCCAAATGGAAAACAAATTTACCGATTTTTAGTTTTTTATGATTTATTATTCTCCTGTTCTTCCTCTTTCCAAAAATATACAACATGATATGGTTAGAATTATCTTTGTGTCCGAAAAAAAAAATAATAATGTAAGCGTTACCATGGAAATAAATGGCTTTAGAGGCCACATGAATTCGCTGTACTTCAAACACTTTTATACTGTTCATTATTGTACAGTGAGTTATTTTAAAGAACTTTGGAGAAGAGGAAGCTGGAAGGCATATATGCTGCTGAAGAAGACCCAGACAACCCCATGTACTGTCCAGGAGGCCATTAGCAAAAGGTAGGCTACTTATGAAACTTTAAAATTTTGGCTTTTACGTTTTGCTCGTTTCCCGAAAATCACGTTTTTGTTATTTAAAATGCACATTTCTGGAAAACTATCTAAGATATCTTTACCAAATTTTTACCACATGTCTATAACACAATTATCTAGTTCCTAACACGGGATTTTTTTTAAATATTTCAACAAATAAAAAAGTTATATAATAATAATAACAATAAAAACATTTGAAAAAAAGTGTTTTATAAATAAAATCATAACTTTTAGGTTTATATTTATTTTTTTATTTTATTGTGTACGGAACTATAAAAAGGTACAATTTAGAAAATAAAAAATGAAATATGAACCTATCTTAATTACAACTTAAGTTATTATACATAATAAATACATATAATACATTTATAGCTAACATTGTCGAAGGTAGACATTCGGAGTGCCCTTAAAGCGTGAGTTAATATTGTAGATTTATTAGATTTAGTCAATTTTAAAGAAGAAGAGAAAAGTATTGTTAGTTTGCAAAAGCTGTTTAATGTGTCATTAAAATTCATAATTTGAAACTCTTTTGTCGTTTCCAATTACTCCACTTGTTGTAATAACTAGCATTTCACGTTACTTGCTGCATACTCTGTCTTACACTTAAAATAAATTTTAGTTGAAAATACTTTTAAATATTATCAGTATATGTAAGTCGAAACAGAAAAACAATTTTGAAGTCTTTAATACTGCTTTTATATTTCTATACTGATTGATTTGTACTAATGTTAAATATTTGTAATATAAATAAAAACAGAAATGTCGCGTTTAACAAATACCGTCAAATATAAAAAAAAAACGGTAGTAATGTTGTTTTTACTCATTGCAATATATACAAAACTGAAATAATGTGTAATTATTTCTATCCTCTTTTATTTATTTTCTTGTTAGATTTACTTTCTCCTACATGTCATATGCATTTATTTGTCATATAAGTTTGTATACATAAACTACACTTTATTGTCGAACTTTATATGTGTTTAACTAATGAATACATGTGACTTTATTGACTTCCATTAATCATTCAAAAATTCCTATATAATTTACATATTGTTTAGTTATTAAAAAATATTTAAAAATAATAAATTCTTAAATTTTTTTACTTACTCTGTTTTCGACAATATACTGTTTTCTAGAGAAAATAAAGATATTTAATTTATGATACCATTAATTTGTACAAAATATGTATAGAATTTAATATTAAAGTAGCTGAATTATTTAGTTTTATAATATTCTCCTTCCTATAAACCAATTATTATTTTCACATATAAATTTTTTTAAGTTCCTTATGTCTGGTAGAACCAATTTCAAAATAATTAATAATAGTAATAATTATTTATATAGGTCTAAATATTTGATTGATGCTTCTACTAACTTAGAATTTATTTTTAACTGTAGGTTAAACTAAGTTCTAATTAAGTAGTAAGAAATAAAAATAATAAGTAAATAAAGAAATTTAAATTTTAGTTCGTACTTAATTTATTATTATACGACTTGTTTTCTGGTTATTAACACATACGGGAATCGCACAAATTAAATACTGTAATTATTGTCTTGCACAAAATTTATAAACTCCTTATGGTTTAACTAGTTATTCTAGCTTGACCTCAACAAAATACTAAAGTTATATTAACAAAAGCCTTTAAAAGTATTTTTAAATTATAATTTGTATTTGTATTTAATCTACAGACTAACTTCTGGCAACGAGAATGGTAATTAACCAAGATGATTTTATTTTCGCAGTGAAATAAACTCAGAAGAAATATAATCTTAATAAGGTGCAATAAAATATTTTGAAATCATTTTAAAAGATCTTATGAAATAAATTTGTACAATATATTTGTTTTTAAATTGTAGGTATTATTGTTTTATACATAATCGCTTTTAGTGTCTTAAAAAAGTAAAATCGCATTTAAATTTTACGACCAAATGACCAAACGTATTTAAACAAATTGTTGAAAATGACCAAAAAAGTGTAACATTTAAACAATTTTAAAGGTGAAATTAAATATGTCAAAGCAAAAGTGAGTTATACCAATGAATACAGAATACTTTAAAGTAATACCAATGAAAGTATTCTGTATTCATTGGTTATACTTTTAACGTTATCAATCACTCACTTAGTAAGCTGTTACAGTAATTTATAAGTTAATTAAAATGTTCCTCTACTGAAATGATAGCTATATATTTACAAAATTGTAATTATGGTTAATTGAAGGACTTTCTGTCCATGCAGACGTATACATTTTTCTTTAAAATAGTAACTTTGTAACGTGCCCCTCGCTGCCAGTCCGGCTCACCTGCGTCCGGCTCCTCCAGCGATGGCGTTTTCTCTTGTTGGGCGTGCCTTCGGCTGTTGTGTGAGCCTAGTGGTGAGTGGTGAGAAGGTTCTTTAAAGAAGTAAACAGGTAGTTGACTTAACATCCTTTTTTAAATCAACTCTCTGCTGGTCCCGTACTAAACTAAACTAACACTATACACATAAGGCAAAGGCAAGAATAATTCCCCCATATATAAGTCTTCTGACGGTCGCGGTTGCTCCCAGACTGACTGTTGCATCTCTTGGTGTTTCCAACTAGTGTCCCCCCTTTATTTTTAATTTAAATTACATTATTATTATTATTATTGTTAAATATGGCAAGGTATCTGCCACAACTTTATAAACATTAAAATATTGAAATTTTAATGTTATGTTCGTATCTTTCTACTTCATATCGGTTAAAATGACTATTAAAAAGATTGGAGGTCGCAACACTTACAAAGCATTGTGTCACGCCCACTGCCATTTCAAAATTAAATCTTTCGTTCTAAATGCACAGAACTTTGTGCTCGTACAAGCGAATGAATTATGCAATCAAATGCAGAAAAACTTCTCTTTACACAATCACTCCGAAACTTGTCCGCACAAAGCTAGGGGTGAGACTAGTTCTGATAATTGAAAATTAAATATTCAATTTAGTTAAAGTAAAACGAGGAAATTATATTGTTTTATTTGTATATGGTACTTATTACATATACTTGTACAAATATACAATATTGAGATTACAGAAATCTAATAAAATGAATTGTAACACTACGAATAAGACTTGTTTCTAAAAGTTTAGGCCACTATATTAAGTTGAATATGTAGTTATTTTGTAATTTTATATCAATACTTTCTTCAAAACTGCTTATTGAAACAATCGCCAAGATTTATTTGTAGCAATACAAATATTTTTATAGTAGGTATTAAATCTGATTATAAAAATATAAAAACCAAACATAACTCTTATATAACTAATAAGATTACATATTGGCTATATTTATGACCCTTTGATAAACAAGAGGAACATACAAAGTTTAGTTTAACCAGGAACGAAGGGTTTTAAGACAAATCCTTTAAATTAGTTATTCAACTTAGCAACAGGGACTGTTGGTTTTGATAAAATGAGCAACAACACAAACTTAATCTTTTTGTTTTTAAATCAGTTACATATTAAATGTGTATAAAATATTTTCTTTCTCGTAATAAATAAAAAAAAAAAAAAAAACTTAATAGTTAATTATTCTAGAAAATGTCTGTTTTAAGAGCTGTCAGATTTTCCTTTAGTAAAAGTAAAAATAGTTAGAAAACTGTACATCATTGCTGCAAACGTGTGTTACAACTATGTCCTAAACCCAGTTATTTTGTGGACATTTTACTTTCTCATAGGTTGATTTACAATATAAAAATAACTAATTTTGGCATAATAGACTTAAGTTTGCAAAATGTATTTGTTTTTATCTAAAAAAAATAGACACCATGTAGAAACTAACAGATCCCTGGTGTTAATAACTTTTGTTTCAATAACAATTACAAGAAACAATTTTATACCAACATATTCAATACTCTATACATTATGTTGAAGAAATATACTTAGATTACATTAAATATAAATAATGTAATCACCAAATGGTAGTAGTAAAGGTATTTTGAAGATGGCTAGTTATTAATTACATAAATTTCATTAATAAAAGTTACTTGAATACTATACTATAGTTTCTTTCTAAGAGGTAAGCCACTGAACTTAGCTTTCAACATAATTATAAAATCGTGTACTCAGTTTCTAGCATAGACATCAAAGACTGAAAGTTTATTAAAGTATTTTTTTAAGTAGTCTCAATAATTAGTTTATTGTTTTCTGGTACAAATAATTCAAGTGTAGATGTAGTTGTATTGAGAAATAAAAATCTACAGAAATGAAAAAAAAATGTTTTATGATACTCTGTTAAATCTATGTTACACATTTGTTCTATTAATATTGTTTTTGTCAAGAAGATTCCACTTTTTATAATGTAGATGTGCTATTAATGTACGAGTATTACTCATTACAAATATTTAAAAATTTGTTATTAAACTCTGTAACAAACTCAGATAGGCTCGAAGAAAATAGGCTCAGATAGTCAATATATTTGTCTTGTATTACATGCCACTAATATTAAATTACATAATGAGGTTTTTGAAAACATAATTATGAAATACTTTGGTACCTAAACAATCGTATTCACTGCTACACTGTACTAACCGCACTGTTAATTTAAATTTGTTCGATATGAAAAATTTGTAATTGTTTTCATAATTATTAATAGTTTATTGTATTATCAACCTTATTTGACTTAAATATAAGAAGTAAAACACGCTTTGATACTCGCTGCTATACTAATACAGCAAAGCAAAAAAGCTAGAAAGCTGGAACAAAAGATTAAGGTAGAGACATTGTCCACACTTGTACGAATCGAAGAGCAAGGAGAATGTATTAACTTGTAAATTGCTCGCTGCAGATAAAAACCTGCATTGCGTTCTTACGCAACACAACTTACTAAACAAAATGCTTAATATCAAGAACATCAATATACGGAATAAAAACAATAAATGGATGATAAAAATGTCTTTAGATTTAATAACTAAATATCTGGACTGATTGCAGCTCTAATAACAAATATATTTCAAGTTATTTCAACTCTAAAATCTCAACAAAAAAAAAAAGACGCATTAATTTTGAAATTATTTTGTAATAAGGAAGTAATACTATAAGAGTATTTCTATTTAAAATATCTCAAATAAATTGTTAAAATTGACAAAAAAAAACTAAGTTATATCAAGGACTACTAAAATAGCTTCACTTTGAGCGGTGTTTAAAAAAAATCTATTAAGGAAATATTAGTTTGAATTAGTATTATGTACGGAATTGAACGAAAATAGTTAGTGGTTGGATGCCACTCATCTATACATTTACTAATAAGCAGAGTCTAAATATTTTAATTAAAGGATATATAAATACAATAGAACTGGGTTAGTGGGCTTCAACTTACAGTGTTTTAATTTTTTAAACATGTGTTGATTATATCGTTAAGCAAAATACATGGCAGTTTCATTCAATTAAATGTAGTTTGCTTTGAAGGTAGATATTGGTAGAAAATATATTATATAAATTATTATTATTATTTATTTATATATTTATTTAAATAGATCAACTTATCACGGGTAATGAATGCTATCATGTAGAGTGAGAAAAAGTGAGCTTTTACAGAAAGCATTGCAAGAAGTAGCTTTCTCGGAAGTTGGCGCATATACAGTAGTTATATTATAATTAGTGTTTTTTTTTTCACAAAAAACTGTATTTCTTAAACGATGAAACGATTGTCGAGATAATTATCTTACACAATTTCAATCCAATTTTGTAAGAATCATTACAAGTTCAGCCATTCAAATTCTACGGTATCTGCAAAACCATTAAACTTTATGCTATTGAGTGAATTGACATTACACTCTATGGTATTGACTAGCTTACCACCAAGCTATGCCGAGATATTAATGCGCTTGATGTTTGTGTATAGTACATAATATATCCTATTAATTAGTCCGGACAATAAGCATTAAATATAGTTTCCGCTGTAACGCGATCATTGAAGTTCCGTTATACAACCCCATTTGCAAACACCATTAATGCAGATTACATGTTTAAACATGCATGAAGTTATTATTTAAATGACACATTTTGTAATTAAAATATTTTCATCATCTTTAAAATATCACGAAATTGGTCTTTGTAGTAATGTTTCTTGTTATGGCAAAAAATTATAAATATATGTTCTTTTTCATAAAGTTACAAATATTTACAAATTGTACATTTTCAGTAGTCAATTAAATTCAAATGTAATATAGTTAACAAAACTATTTGATTTAATTAAACTGTTTTAATTTTATATAATATATTGCTATTAAAGTGCTACATACAATATATATATATATATATAAGTTATTATAGGTTATAATCATTAATTTTAATTATAATGAAGTAATTTTTTATTTACTCAAATTAAATAATTCAACCACGCATCTGAACCGTTGATGTGAGTTGAGTGAATTTTCAAAATTAAGTTTATATGTATTATTTTTCAACCAACTATTTGGGAAATTTGTCTACTCGCCAATGTGCTGAGAAGCTGCCTACGTGAACCAAATGTATTAGTAGAGTTTGTTTGCATATAAGAATCCAGCCACAGCACACGTTGTGTGTAGAAAACAAACGTGTTTAGGAAATTTGGACCAAATCAGATATAACAACACCCCAAAACGTGTACATGATCGGTGTTCATTGACTACTCCCGATCTTAGGTCTTGCCATAATATTAACTGCAATAGTTCTTCCTTATTTTGGAATTTCGATAATAACACTAATTTAAACTTCAGGAAAATGTCAAAGTTTTATCTAAACATTTTGATTGTTTTCTGCTCACACCTCATTAAACGTATTTATTTCTCGGTGAAGATCGTTTTGTCTATATTATTCAGTTGTTGTCAAATCAATTTAGAATTGCATTTGTTTAAATACAAGTCAAATTTAAAACAGCAAACAAACACAACTCATAAACACATATTACAACACTTGAGGCATAAAGTACAATATTTTAAACACATCATACTGATTATTTTTTCTTTAAAACAATGTATTGTGATTTAATCCTTGTTTTCTAGTTTATTGCTCTATAAGTACTCATTACTTTAAAAATGACTTAATAAAATAGACGAAAGGTTCGTCACAGAGAAATAAATACCTTTTAATTGACTGCGAGTAGAAAACAAAAATGAATATTTAGTTATATTATAACCAGTCCATAAATCAAAAACCAAACAATTATTAAAAATATTTAATTTATACCTCGACAGAAAGTTAAAACTAAGTAGTTGATGTAAATCAATATTAAATTGAAAATAATAATGTATACTAATAATATACTAATATATGTATTTAATGTTATGGTCTCTAATTTTCTGTCATTATGAACATAAATCATTTACTAGAACAATATGTGTCAATAATGTCAGTGTTTGTATTTCCTTTATTGATCATTAGTCTATCTAATTAGAAATATATATTTGTATTATGAAAGAAAACTTATTATTTTTGTTTTTGCTTCTACATCACAATAAATGTAGGAACACAAATTTTAAGTTATTCTCAAATATTGTATATATTTATTAAAACTACAACTCTTTTCTTAAAGATATTTCGTGCAATTATAATTTAATTATAAAGATAACTATAATAATTAAATAAATTATTTCTTCTTAGGAATTTCTATTAATGAGGAAAGTTTATAAGTGAATATATAAGTACAACTTGAGTTGCCAACTAACGAAAATATAGTTTTATTTAAACAATTGGAAATAATAACAGATCCATTACATTACATAGAGTATTTAATAGTAGTTTAGTTTACGCATTTTAGGCAATTTGTGTAAAAGGACACAGTCTAATTTTATGAATTAGTACATAGAAGTATAAAAAACTTGTTTTAGCTAAATTATTTGACAATATTTATTCGTAGACACTAATTTTCTTTCTGTTAATTATAAATATAAGTTTTTTTTATTATTAATTATTGCAACCATTTGGATATACAGTACGTACTTAACTGTTAAAGCGGAAAAAAATTATAATTGGTTCTATAAAGTACTAAATTATCTCTTATGGCTGAACAAATTATTTTATTTACAATACAATTTTACATATTATGCTAAGCTGTAATGAAAGTGGACTTATTGATGATCTTCCCAGTGCTCCAGACTCATGTGTCTATTCTTATACTTGATAAGAGGCTTATTATTTTTTCTACAGGTATCTCCCTTTCTTTTGAAACGTTTGTCAGTGCGAGTCCAATCAACCGTATTTCTCCCATCGTACTTCTTAAGTACTTTTTCAATCTAACAAAAAACATAATCAACCTAATTATTAAAATACCCCCGTATCCTCTGCTCTGTTACTCGCACCCACTATTTGCCTTTTGCACATTTGGTAGCCGAGAAATATAACTAAATACGTCCACTGTAGTATCTCGAAAAATTTCAATTGTATCTAGTGTATGTAGAGGCCCAAGGGGGGGGGCTATAGCCCCCCTCCGTAGATCCGCCACTGTAAGCTAGTACTTAAGTTTTAAAATGTAGCTAGTAACGTTATAAACGTAATCCTGAAGGTAATTCGCTCGGAAACCGTACTCTTTCTTACCGCGACAGGTATACAAAATTACAATTTATATAAATTTTGCCCTATTATAGACCTAGGAACGTTTTAACTGGTTAATCAAAGTGCCTCGTAATAGTATAGCTTCTCGGCGAGATCAAAGTGTAGTATTTGATCTTATCAGCCTAATGTGTGAGTATAGTGTGAATCGTCGAATGTTCTAACGGTCTTCTGCTTTGAATATTTTTTGATATTGTGTTGGTGCGGTCATCGGGGAACATTATTGTGTGCTGCCACCTGCGATTACTCAGAACTACTATCAAATAGGCTGTTTACTCATTGTAACTTCGAATATATTGTACATCGTTGAGAGTTTTAACGGTTTTTATTTGGTCGTTTGAATACTTCTAGTACCATTTGATTAAAGTAACAATTAATTTGAATAAGTCCAAAATATAAATTAAAATCATTGTCTTATTTTTTAATAACACTAAAATTTCTGTTACAAATATTTCGTCACCTCTCTTCACGTGAATTACTATATACGTAGAAAGTGCTTCATTACATAGATAAGTGTTGAATTTTATTTGTTGGATTCGTTAATAAAGAAAGTCGGTAAGTACATTAAGAATAATTATATTTATTATTAATTGATAATTTTTCCATAACTTTTTTAAATGGAAAATGTACAACATTTGATTACGCATTTTTAAATCTGATAGACAGAAAGGAAATAATAATATATTTTGAAAAATTAACACTTTTTAAGATAATTAACTAACTTTAAATAATAACAATTTTTTTAATTTTTAAGTTTTTAGAATTTCTTATAAAATTTAGGAAATTTAAAACCATATTACATGTTTTTAGTCAAAGCTAAAAACTTTACTCTATTTTGAATTAAACAAATGGAAATGGTAAAAGTTCATATTTATTATTTATATAATTTGATATAATTAGATTATATACACGCTTAAAATGGAATAAAAATCTGTAATTTATAATTTAAGAAAATATACTAAATATAATGTTCGGCAGATATACTGATAACTGAAAATATACTTAAATTACTTAAAATTTTTAGAAGTTAAGAATAATTTGTTATTTGAATAATTCATTATGCAATTTCAGAATATGATATAATATTTATTGGCAATATATTGAGTTGTGTAATTTCTAGACCCTTCTAATTAATAACGAATATTATTTAAAATGTATACATGATTAAATAACTTTTTTAAGACAATTTTTTTATTTTGTTGTTTTTACATTTTAAAATTACCTTTCTATTCGAATTAGGAGCAATCTTTGAAATATTTAATCTCATAAATTTAATAAGTACGGTTACACTTTTACTGTCAATCACAAACAAATACTGCAATCGAAAAATGCTTAATTTTAAAAAGTAATGCATTACTATTAAATATTATGAGTTAATTTTTTTAATATTCTAAATACTAGCAAAATTAACTTTATTTTTTTCAAGAGGATTTTGGTTCAATGAAATATTATTACACACGGTCTGCAGCTAATTTCATCTTTACTTCCCGGAGAGAGAGACGTTATATCCGGTTCTAAGATTGCTTTCTGTAATTTTATTATGTTTTCATAGCTTGGTTCAAAACATCATCCAACAAGGTGGTCATCCAGCTTTCAGTATAAAGCTAAGTAGAGAAAGAAATTCTAAGTGTTCACAGTGAGCCAGGTTTTAGATAAATAGATGTCATTGTTAAATTATATGGAAAGAAAACACACAATGAAGACTCGCACATCACACAACGCACATTTCGCCTGGCATTTACAATAAACCAAATTTGAAGCAGAGTAGGTCTTTTTTTCTGTTCGAGGTTCTTTGATTCGTTCTCGTAGTTTCTGTCTTCTCCTATGTTTATAAAAATAGGTATTTGCAGATATAAATGCAAATTTGTTTTTATTAAAGACATTTTTTCATATTTTTTATTTTGAGACAAGAAAAGAAACCAAAAAATTTAATGTATTTAGAAAAGATAAGTTAAGTTTTGCTTACTACAAACAAAAAAATTATTAGAGAATTCTTACCTCGGTGGATTTTACCCGTTAAAACATTTAAAATTATAATACCAAAAGCTAGTTACATTAAAAAGTTCTATTTTTAATGAAATGAGATTAAGTTTCCCAAGCTCTTATCTTGTTTTATTCATAAGATATACACCAAATTAGTTAAACTATTACCAATTATTTCAATTTAAAGTAATAATAAACAACACTTGGTGTAGCGAAATACTATACATCACCTTTTCCAATATATAATGTGTCTGCAAGAACTGTCGCATCGAAAGACACTGAACAAGGAATTGTAGTGTATTTGTTGTTATAATATTTGTAATTTGTCAGCTGCTCCACTGTGCGTCAACTCTATATCTTTTTAGTACAGATAAAAAAAGATAACTTAAGCAATTAATGTGTCATCCATTTTTAGCATACCACATAATAACTGTTATAACAACAGTTTGACTGTTTTATACATCACAATAAAACACCGAATCCGGACAATGGCCGACATTTTTACTCACTCCACGATGTGGACATCGTAAAATTCTCACATCTCGGAGTAAAATACCCAGAACGCGTTGTCGGAAACGTAAGTACACAACTGCCTTTGCGCAAACTAGAAATACCCACAACCCGACGTGGGAAATCACGTTTTCCCACGTCGGGTTGTGGGTATTATGGTTTTGCTCAATCTCCGAAGAACCTGTTTACTTCGGCAGTTGATTACTCACATTTTTTCCACAACGCGTTCTGGGTATTTTGCTTCGGCCAATGTCTGAATAAAATGCTCATTGCGCGATGTAATAATTTTACGATGTCGACATCGCGGAGGGAGTAAAAATGGCTGCCATTATCTTTATTCGGCGATTGAGCGTGATGTATACATTCTTGATGATACATATATTTGTTGGACACCTAAGATTTTTTTAAATTTGAAATAATATATTATGAAAACAATTAATTGTGGTATATATATAAGGTTTGTAATACAATATATAAGCCTATAATATCTGTAAAATTATACATATATTCAATCTTTAGAAATAAATATACAATGGAAACAATAAGACCAAAAGACCAATATTTATCACATAATATGTACAACAGGAATACGAAACAGACTTTCCTGGATAACAATTCATTATTGAGTATTGCCAATTTTAACTAATCTCTATAATGACGAAAGTTGTTCTACTGAGTTGAAGTATTTTACTTTCCCGTAGGTCTTAATGTTTAACCTATAATCAATGCTCTTGTATATTACCACGTTAAGTAATAAGATTATAGTTGGTTTGTAAATTTACAGATTTCTGCGTGCAATCCTTCTAACTTGGTACTGGCATTTCTGGGTATATGACGTTAATACGTTAGTACGTCAGTTAATAATAAGGTGACTTCAATGTAAAAGAAAGAAAAGTGAAAAAATATAAACAAAACATTTTTAAACTGTACTTTGTTAAAAAAAAATACTCAAAGTTAATTATATTATTAACTTATTAACTATATTATTAATAATAAGAAATACATTATTATAAATGGTTCCTGTAACTGTGTAACTTATTCAGTGTCACCAAAAACTTAGTGCGTTATACAAAATCGGATTCTAAACATTAAAATAAATGAAAAATGTCCTGTAACTTTTTCGAATTCACTCTAGTTTACTCGCAATATGCCATTTAAGTTTCTAAAAAAAAAACATCGTATCTCCCTCCAGAAATGGATAAGATATCCATTTCAAATTCAGTGAAGGCACTTTGTAAGTTACGATTTACAAGACAATGTACTAAACATAATGAATATATATTTATAGTTTCCAAATAATGGCGTCAGTTTTGTTAGTTTAATGTATAAAATCAGACCTTGTATAGCGTGCTAAGTGACACCATGCATAGCAGGGGTATTATTGAATTATATTAACAGTTCAAATTATTTATAGCTAACTTTAAAGAACATAAATCTGATATACGTGTCAGATTATTTAATGTCACTAGCTACAAACACTAATTATATTCGGAAACTGATTTTTAACTTCAAGTAGTTACATATTTAATTTAATTCTGGTAATTAAACTAGACCGTTAATATTAGTATGTTGTATAAACAGAGATAGTTCATAGAACTACAAACATCCCTAATTACGGTTAACTAATTTAGCTGTATCGTAATAACAATACAATTTTAAGTAAACTATAGTTTTAGTTAATTTAATGCCTGTTGAAATAATTATACTTGCAAACATAACAATAGTTATTAGGAGTTAATTGCATTGCACTAAACAATTCAGTCATCAAAAAATGATTTAAAAATACTTACACAATTTTATTCCTATTTGCAATTGATTTCGTATTTCTTTAATATTCTACACAGATTATTTATTTTTACAAACTTAACAATATCTGTTATTCATGATCATTGATGTCATCTACTACAATTAATATGTTTTAACACAAATTAAACCTGTACGTAAAGCACAACAAAGGATGAATAATGAATAGTAATGCTTTATACATATTATATGAAAATGAGCCTATAGTAGCAAGATTTATAAATAATTACATTGTATTTTCTAATCTTATAACTACATTAAAAAATAAAATGCTCAAATGTTTTCCTACCTATTATTTACTTTACTCATATTTTTAAATAAGAATAAATTAAACGTATATTACTAATAAATTTGAAGGCTTAGAATAATGTAAAATAATCAAAGAAATTACACTTCTAAATTAAGTGAATCTCTTTTTCAATTTTCCAAAGTGAGATTAAAAATAACTTAATATACAAAACCTACGCTTTAAGTGCATAACAAATATATATATTGTTTTATTATTCAACTTGGAAACATATTTTGATATACTCGTAAGTCTTGTGAAAAGAAAAACAACAATAATATTTGTTTCCAAATAGTTGATACAAAATAAATAAAATAAAATTGACGCGATCGTTCTTATGTAATGGCAAAACTCAATCATACAGAATAAAAAAATCTATTATAATTACATTTCCATTAAATTTCATATATAAAAAATGGAGTAAAACTATAATAAAAGTCATTATAAGTTTGATGAAGTAGATGTGAGTATGTCTGAATACATTTTTTTTTTTTTTTTGTAGTTGACTGTAAACCGTGTGAGCTATATTATACTTATGTCTAATTTAATTATTTAATCTATGAGTATTAATTTACGTGGACAATGAGTCTACAAATGTCACATCTATTATTTATTCAACTCTGTCTGAATATCCGAAACATTTGAATTGTCTAAGTTACCATCAAAAATAATAGCATATGCAGAACACTGTAACAAAATTTACATCTTGAGCAATAAACAAAACGTGAATAGCATTATTGTATGTTGTGCACAATTTCCAAAATATTTATTTACATAACTTAATCTATTGCAATCTCTAAAATTTGAATGTGAATTATAAGGTACAATAGAATGTTGTAAAGTTTCAATAATATTATTATTGTTTTCCACACTTACTAAGATCATGAAATAAACCAATTGTTCATTACAAAACATAATTATTTTAGCTATAAATTTGTCCTACAAATGTGTAAATCGATTGTCTCTAATGTACTGGAAATCCATTAGTGAAGACATTCATTAGAGTTATGTGACTAGAATCCTTGCCTAAGGAGAATAGCCTACCAACCACACTGAGTGTTTCTAAACTGGGTCTAAAAATATGTTGATTTTTATTAATGATTTGCTTATTTGGATATAATTCAGTTAAGTTATATTTTTAGATCACTATTATTATTTAAGTGCTAATATTTATTTATGTAACTTATTTTGTTAGATTAAAACTTGAACACAAAATGTCACAACAATTAATACGTTTATAGCTCACACTCGTATAAATACAATGCCAAAATCTTCAGTGATACCTAACTGATGGAAGTAGAGACTATACTTTAGGGGAAGATACAAGACCCAAAGTAATACCGTGTATTGGAACGGTATGATAAAATTGTGAAAACTAACAATATTAGTGTCAAATCTATCGTTTCTAATCTAGACTGGATGAACAGTGACCCTTTATCGGATGGAAAGTGCAATGGCAACATTTTAAAATTAAACTAATTGACAAATACATATTGAAGTGAAAACCAAACTATTTAATTCTGAGGTGAATACTATACGTTTGAACCCGTGGAAGGAGGGTGAAGGAGTTACATTTCAAAATAAACTAAAATTACATATATTAGTGTCAAAACCATACATTTTTAATGATGATATGAGTAGTAACCGTCCGTTTGAACTGTAGGGGTGTAGTTTGAAGTAGTAATATGCAAAAATACACGAAAAGGGCAAATATTATTAATATGTAGTTTTCGAGGTTATTGAGTGGAATAGTCTAACGAAGGTGTTTTAATTAATTTGTTTGTGATCGTCAAACTTAAAATGGTTCACTAGTAAAGCATGGATACTCCCCTAGTTTTATAAAACCTGGAATCCATGAAAGGTTATCGCCTTATTGCACGATGTTACGTATTCTTTATTGCGATATAAAACCACATGATGTCACTTTACAACCTTCTGAAAGCAACGAAAAGATGTAAAACGTAGAATGTGAAGTAAAACACCTTTAAAGTGCAATAATGGATTGAAATTTAAGGTACATGGGAAAATGCATATATTATAATCTTAATGTGCTCTCAAGGTTTTTTGAGTTACACAAAATGAAGTTAAATATAAACTACAAGTTAGAAGATATACATTTTATTAGACTATAGTTCATAAATTTAACCAGATAATTAAAAATAGATTTCTTGCTACCAAAAGTAGCCTACTTAATAAGTAAGTATAAGTACCTTTTAGTAAACCTATCTAACCAAATAACATTAGTAAATATTGACTGGAATAATAGCTAAAGTCTCATATTGTAAACAAATATATAATATGCTCACTATTGAATAATTTTTCTTGTTTTTATCACATTTTATGCTTTTTTTTATAGTAAGAGATATATAAAATTACATTCTCACCTAAAAGTTCTTTTAAACCCAGACAATATAATTAATTATTATACAAAATAATATTAGAACGGGATATAAAATATATATTCTCTTATTAACGAAAAATAAAAGTATTGTGTTATAATTTATTATAAAGAAACTCAAAACATCTACATATCCACCAGGTAGTTATTTCGTAAGCTATATTCTAGTTGTCATACACGGAATATCTGTTTCAATTAGTAAGTTAAGTAAAATAGAAACGCTTACTGAGACAGAATTGTGGAAACAAACACTACTTCGTCATAATTTGCACTATACGACTTTACCTTTTCCAAACATCTGTGTTGTTTTTCTTGTTGTTTTTAAGAGTTTAATTCAAATGAGTTTTACACTGCGCAGGTTGATCCTGAAATAAGTCATAGTATAGGCCTAGTAATAGGAATAGATTATAGTCCTTGAATAGCCCTTTAAATTAGTCACATAATTTGGGTACCTATTTCTACAAAATAATGAGACTAGGGGTTTTTTTTAATTTTAGATTTCGACTAATAGGTACAAAATATAATTCTCAACACAATTCCTTATTTAGAATAGTTCTAAGGAATCTAAAACTTTCAATACCAATGTAAAACAGTTTGAAAATTAATAAAGGTCTACGATGATTTTCCAGTTGATGTCTTGAACATTGTTCCAATTTTAGGGCCTTTATAAGGGTGCTTTGCACTGGCATAAACATTTATAAAAAACTTGATATTATTTTTCATGTTTCGTTTAGTTAATAGTTGGAATAGAATTAAAGATATACAATGAAACGAGTTAAGCTAGTTTAAAAAATATGAGGGTTTTATTTATCACCATGAAGAACTAAATTTGGGGAATTAGTATTTTGTTTATTTGTTGCTTTTATAGTTGTTTCCCCTTTTAAAGTTTAGCTGAGTGGTAAACGAAGTGTAATCGGTAATTGTGGAATACTAAATGTTCCTGTAGACCTGCGGTCCTAAAGAGGAACTTTAGATGCTGTTAAAAACGTTTCTGAAATCTGAAAAATGAATGTTTGCACAGCGTAGATGTCAGATAAATGACAATCTCTTACTAATAAAATATACAGATAATTAGGATACACAAAATAAACAATAAAAGAATTAATGCTTGGTGTAATCACATACAGATCATGAAACATATGCCTACTTGTTAATTTCTGTAAAGTAACAAACAAAAGTTTGAGTTATAGTCAATTTTACTATGATTATAAAATAAGTGGTTACTATACCAACAGATCTTTCCAGATTACATTTTAGACTATTTTTATGAAAGAAGTTATAAATTTCTGTTTGTTTATAAAATAAATAAAAATGGTTTAAGCAGAAGCAACTAAAAAAGAATGGGTTTAAATTAAATTATTACAGATTTATGAAATTATTAAACCGTAATGAAACAGTGTTTCTTGGAATTAAATCAAAATGTTCCAAATATATATACAACTTACTTAATTAATTCACTACTCGACGCTTGTTGTCTGACTAAAATGCACTATGCAATACTTTGGTTTTTAGAAAGCTTTATAAAACTGGGTTTTCATTTCATAGTAGTTGTCATTACGTAAAGATATTTTAGTACCAGTAAAACCAAAGGTGAAATGAGCAGATAGCAAGTAAAAAGATACTTTTGGTCAAAAATATGTAGACAATTTCATGAAACATTTTACAAATAATTATTAATGTTATGTTTTGAAAGTAAGCTATATTTTTAAAATTTTTATCTGGTTGACAATTATTAGTTAATTGCTTTTATAGATGACATAATTCTGATTTAAATAATAATTAAAAATGTACATAACTTATGTTTTTTTAATAAAGTTTATTTATGTTTTTAACAAGATAAATTTTTTTAGGTTGAAATTGTTGGTTCTCCATATATATTATAAATCTTATATACATTTTTAAAATTCTATTTTAGTGTGATACTGGCAGATTTAAAATATAGTTTAATAATAATTCAATTTCAATACAAACTTGTAACATTAGAAATACTAAAGAATAAGCAATATTTTTTATTTCAGTATATGTTCTCCTTCACTAGGTTAGTTTTAAACCCATTTATATTTACCATAGCTTCAATATTAATAGCAATAAAACTACATAGATTATCAAAAGTTGCACACTAGATGCAAACTACAGATAAAAAGAATTTGTAACTATTCAAAATAAACGGTACCAGTAATTGGCACAAACTTTCTTACAAATATATTTAAATTATTAAACAGATTCACTGTTACTTCATAAGTGTATTAAAGTATGAGAGGGGATACATTAAAGTAGGAGAGTAACTAATAAATATTATTATTATTAGCTGAATGAGAATTTTTAGAAAGATGCGGTCTTTTGCATATGGTAGGGTATTAAGGGGTACAAATAAGCCAAATTTCATCAAAATCGTTAGAGCCGTTTTTTTTTTGGGGGGGGGGGGTTGGCGAAAAAGGGGGTTGTTTTTCAAAATTGTTCAAAACCTTTTTTCGTGCATCTATATACGCCTAATTGACATGCGTGTATGTACATACGCAAATTTGTTTGAAATCGATCGAATAGTTTTCTATATAGCTTTGTATACATACAGACAGACAGACATTTTGTAAAAAACATTTTTTGGACACAGGGGTCCCAAAACGGATAATTCCAAAAAAAAATTCAACATAAATTTTTTTGGCGATTATTATATTTTTTCTATATATAGGACCTAGTAATGTGAGAAAGTAAAATGAAGTTAATATATATTTTTTTATATATTTTAACTTTCTGAAACTACTTATATCAAATAACTTTAATTTAAATGAATTTCAATAAAATATTATAAAAATTAAAACCGTTTATACACTTCCAATACAATGGCAGATTCAAATACATATAAATAAAAATAATTTTGGAATTAGTGTTGATAGGCCATTTCAATAACTTAAAACATTTTTCATATGTACATTATATAGTCATTTTTTTTAAATTTAATAAAATAAACTGTTTTAAATTTCATAAAAGGAATATGGTTTGAATATAATTTGTATCGGAACTATTTGTCTAAATTTTAGAGAATTACCTTATATTAAATTAACAGTTGAAATTATGTTTTATTATATTGTTTCACAAATTTATCAGTGATAACATGCATACTTTAATGTATGAAAATGTATATTAAATACACTATTATTAAACAGCTAACGATTAAAACATTATATATATATATATAAAAATAATAATTATAATTAATATAATTGTGTCCGTCAGTCCAGTGTAATTATGTAATAGCAGTTATAAATCTTAAAATATATTTTATTGTTCTATGCGAATTGTTATTTTATTGTTTGACTCATGTGTTTTCCACTTACCTTTATTTATTCATTTCAGAATATACACCTTTAGTAATAGTTGTTTCATCATTATTTTATAAATTTTATATATCTTCATTTGATATTGAGTTACTTGTTTTTTGTTTAAATTCTTTGCAAGTATTCTCATATTTTGCAAAATTAAACATAAACAATAAAAATATACGAAATTACAAAATTAAATTGAAATTTTACACATTATAATTTTACTTATAAAAAATGGAGTAAATAGTTACCTTTGAGTTAATTTTTAATTCATTCTAATATTTTTTCAGCTGAAATAATGAACTTGAATTTTTCTCCCTTTTAAACAAAGTTTATTTAATCTATTGATCCTGTTTTTTCCTAGAAAACTTGACCATGGAAAAAGTGTTTGTTAAAACTTTCTTGGAGATTTCTGTCTACAATTATTACAAACTAGATATCGCAATTTTTTATTGATTTACAATCTATGGTTTCGAAAGTATACTATACCTTTCTGTTTTAATCAATATTTTAGAAATAAATTCAATAAATGTTTACTGATTGTTCATTTTAAATTTTTGTTTTAAAAATAAGGCGATGATAACCACTTAGGTTTTCCGCCTTTAAAAACCAAAAAAAAAATAAAATAAAAAATTGTTTTAAAATATAAGTTTGTTTCTTTAAAGCCATTACCTAAAATTAATTGTAAAGCAATTTCTTGTATTAAAATTCATTTAAAAATACATACGCTATAATAGAATGTTAGTTAATTTAAGTCTGTTCTAATCAAATTTGTGGAAAATTTTGAAAAACAATAATCATGCATTATTTTATTTGGCAACAAAATTTAGCTTCAAGGGAAACTGAGCTAAATACAATAACTCTTACTTTATTAAATTATGACTTGTCTATTGTTTTTTCACACAAATGATGTAGACATTGCAAATAAATTGTAAAACATAAGATATATATTTTTAAACTTGTCCCGCTGTCACACAATGGTAGACTATAGGTTTTATATTTCAATAAAAACACTTCTAATAGCATGTTATGTATACATTTAATAAAAAAACAAATAGAGCCAGTAACGAATAATGTAGACGAAATAACGGACGTCAAATGTATATTTACTAATAAAATGTACTAATCACTTCTTTATATTTTTTTGATATTTTTCTATTCTAGAATATGCATAATGGATAATAATATATATTATTTATATTGACTTGTCCAGGTAGCAAAAAAATTATCAAAACAATAACAGCCAAGGTTCTCTATCTTGGCAATACATGCAATATTCCTTTTAACTTTCTAACACAGCTACATATAATACCTGAAAAATTAATCACAATATTGGTAAAAACTTGTTGCAAATAACCATCATATGTAATTACTCTGCTTGAAAAAAAAAACAATTAATTATAAAGTAGAGTATGTGCCAACATGGTACGTTTAGCTTTATTTCATTACTCACTGAACTATTGCAGTGTTTCGTATACAACAAATGCTATGAATTAGAACATTTCATAAAGTAACTGGGTCACTGAACGCATCAACTAATGTAGCTTGTATGAGCAAGCCTTTACAAATTCACTATTTCACTGCTAAATAGAATAACTGGATGCTCAATACCTTTATTAAACCAGTATTACTAAGTAAATTGTGCAAAATGTCACATTTAAAAAATATATTGATATTGTATTTAAGCCTATTTAAAACAACTATAAGATAACTGCTTATCTTTTAGTAAGCAGTATTTACTTAAAAAAGTATACAATTTAAAATTTAGCAATGACAGTGTCGCTTTATTTAAATGCCAGAAATATTTAGTTGTGTCATTACATGGAGCCCAGTGTTGCATTAAATGTAGCTCCGTTTTACTCTTTTATTTAACAAACTATATTTTAGACTTTATTTTGTAAATAACCAAATACTTTTAAGAGAAGTTTGTTCAACACATTTTGATTATTAATTCCCTATTTCGAACCTATGAAGGAATTCCATTTAAGAAGAAAAATCATAAATTGTCATAAATTTGTCATAATGGACAACTTATACGTTTAGGAATTGTTTTGAAGTTCACTAATTTGAATATAAAGTGAACATACAGTTATGTATATTTCATTCGATGCTACCAATCTTCCCCAGATGACCCAGACACCCGGTTTAGTATTTCAAACTTCATTGAATGAGAATAAACATAGAATATAATTTAACACCGTTTTATTTCTCCACCACCTTGTTGTTCATGATGAAAAAATGCACACGAAAAAAACTGAAACTGTTGCCACATCTACCAACATTGATGACTCAAGCTGACAGTGTCCTAGATTTATCATCTTTAACGACGAAAGCTTATTTATAATATGTTCAAGTGTAACAATATGAATCACTAAGCTGACAGTGTTGCCAGATTTATAAATATTTATTCACAAAAGGTAACAGACAGTGTTGACATGTTTCTTAATACTAATGACTACAGCTATTTGACACTGTTGGAAGTTCTAATGACACTAATAGCTAAATCTGATACTGTTGCCAAATCTATCAACATTAATCACGAAAGTAAACCGAAAGTTGTATCAGTTGTAAAAACAATAATCACGAAATCTAACCGATGACGTTTGCCAGATCATTCAAGAATAATTACGAAATCTAACTGGCAGTGTTATAGCATAATGTTTCACTGGTTGGTTTTGCTTGTATTTTTCTTGTATATTTTTGGACCGTTTCCAATTTAAGTTAGTAATTAAATACTAACACATGTTTATTTTGAAATTTACAGTTTTAACTTGCATATCCCATTGTTAAATAATCAAAATGTTAATGCATATTTTCATTACGTCTTTACTTTATGCCAGTTAGACTAACAAAGAATTAAGCTAATATCGCAATTAAAGCGAACTGAAGTACCTGGACTTGAACCGTTGCAACTATGTTTGAGGTTCCAACTGAATCACACTGTTTAAGTGCGGATTATCTTTAGCATCAATCTAGTCAATCTAGTTCCCCTACTTTAATACCAGTTGTATGTTAAACTTAACCTGGACCAATTCCAAGAATTTAGATAAATATTTTAATCAAATTGTTAACAAAAAATGACTATATTTAATGACACTAAGAAAAAACAGGAAAACTAGTTATACTTTTACGATGGTACATTTATTGATCTTCAAATACTTCAGAAATTAATAAGAACAAAATTAATATATAATTAGAATGTTAATTTCCGTGGTTGTTCTTTCAAACTTTTGTTGTTAACAATCTTTGCATGATGTTACAATTAATTTTCAAATTGTGACTCAACTAATTAAGCTTATTCCCATATTTAAATTGGTACATAATGTATGGAAGGGATGAATTAAATCTACTCCAAGCTACAGCGTAATACACTGCAATTTTGTACTAACCACTAATGGAATAATTAATACGTTAATCAATTTAAAACTTTAATCAAGTTTAAATTAGTCCTTTTATTTCTACGCATTGCTAATATGTTAAAATAAACTACCTTTAATCATAGCTTTAACTATGTAAGTTGTAAAGTAGACAAAAAAAATATATTTTGTAAATAATGAGATATCATTATAATTAATTATTTTTAAAAGTAAATAACAATATCATGTTATTTAAAATCTTTAAAAAAATTTAGAATTTTTAACTTTTAAATTAAGTTTATAAAGTTTATAATTTTTTATAAATTTATTTATTTCTTTTATGAATTTAAAGAGCAGAAATTATTCAAACAAGTTGAATGCCAGTCAATATTTAGGAATAATGGATTGAGTTGTCGTTGAACATACTATTATATACGATACCAATATAAGATCATAATAAGCTGTTATTTTTGTGTAGTTTACAAAGTACAGTAATGTTTTTGAGTTTGTGTGGGTGACTAAAGAATGTAAAATCAAGTATCCCTTGATTAAATTGTAATTAAATACAAATTTAACGGTAATACAACAAATATTACTGACGTAGGTTCTGACAGATATAGGCCTACGGTTAATTTCAAACCCGTTTTAATTACACAGTCACCATCTACAGTAAGCAATCAACAATGATCATTGTATAAGTTATATAGATAAAATATGATCATTTTAGCTGGTAGTTGACTGAATATCCATATTGATTTGTTGAATAGCTTTTAAAATAAAAGCATAATATGTGAGAACCTGATTTAGTATTATTCTTCTTAAAACAATTTCATCTCAATCCCAATCTCTTAATGTATTAGTTATACAACTGTGATAAATAAACTCTTTTAACCCTACAACTGTCAGACTAACTTCTCAATTGAGTAGTCTCAGCTCGAAGCACTAGTGAATTGAGCAGTCTGTGACAACTCAACTTGTATCGAATATTTCACCCACTAAAAATCATTTAATCGCAATCAACAAAATTTGTTGGAAAGGAAATGATTTAAACTTTAATTTTTGTATTTACAAGTTTTTTTTTTTTAAATTTATATTTACATGTAATCATCGTTTCAGTTTTGAGTGTTTTCTAATGCCAATGACACGCGGATGAATCACAGAATTTGAAATTCGAGTTTCGATGTCCCTCCCTACAGCCCGCTCAGTAGGTTTTCTTAGTTAAACCTATATATCGATGGATTCATCACAATTTTCCCTATATAAAATTTCCATCCAATCGAAAATCGGACAAAAAGGTGGGAAGTTATGGAGCAGTTTGTAGACCCTAGCAATTTAGTACAGTGCAATTAGCCCATAAAACGGCCTAACCTCAACATTCAAAGTAAAAGTATCACTCCAACTCCAAATTTTTCTATACAGCCCACATATTGTTTGGTAAAAAGTTACATAATTTTGAGCGTCGGGTTTGGGGGGGGGTCGGGTTTTTTTGGAGATGTTTGTAAATTAGTAGTTTTCATTAGTTTTTCTTAAATATTTCGAAACATATTTGGTTTAGCGCAAAAAGTGCCGTATACAAAAATGATCTAGAACAAAAATGGTCCTGTGCATAATCTTGCTAAAATGAACGGTTCCAGAGTTACGGAAGGTGTAAAAGTAGCACTTTTTTGTATTTTTGGAAAAATTAATTTATAACTACTATGTAAACAGAAATAACTACACAATTTTATTAAAAAGTAATATTGTACAATCGTATTGTAGTCCAAAAGAGACTAAGAGGCACCACAGAGGGTTGGAAATGTAAAAATACTGGGAATAAGAACCGGTTTAGTATAATCGCGTCCGCCAGTACAAAGCCTACAAGGGGCTTGAGGAACACAATCCGTTTTCTAAAATACCTGAAATCTCTTTCTTATCAACAGGGGTTTTAGCAGATGAAAACGTGAACTGTGATGAAGCGTTTGAAGTAGAAGCACTAGCCTTGAAACAGGTTGAGAACAAAACATTCAATGAGATACACTTGAAAAGAAAGTTAGCTATTAAGTCTCTAGCTTCTATAACCAAGTCTATCACAATTAACAACAACACTGTATATGTGAACCCTAACACTCTCTTACACCGGATGGTGTGCACAGTAAGGATTGATGAGAGACTTGAAGATTTATTTAAATTTGAATTACGTGCTTATCCTCCATCCCTCTTCGACGAATCGGGCTTGATGAGGAAGGGGAGCAAATCTTCAATGGTGACTGTTTTGGTTCCAGATTCAAATTAATCGTCACCAGATTCAGAGAAAGTGTCCTACATCATTGATGGGAGTTTTCCTTCATCGTGTTGTCTGGCGACGCTTAGCTACCTTTAGACAGATTTGCGTCTGTCAGTAATGGGTGATGACACTAACTTAATAGTCTTGTTGACTGTCCACGCACCCTCAGAGAATAAATTGAAAATGGTGGTAACAAAGAAAGGCAATCAGCAGAACAAATTGTACACTATTTCTGAAAATCAGCGAGGCATTGGGGATATGAAAATTGTACTCTTAGCAATATACGCTTTCACAGGAAGTGACACTGTATTAGCTATCTATAAGCAGTGCAGTGGCTGACGATGGAAAGCATTTCCTTCTGGTGTTGTTTTGAGCCAAGAACACTGAAGATCTAGATTGTTTTCGCTACCAGGGTTACAAAACAGCCTAAACATTCTTTTTTCAAGTTGACTGCACTTCCCCCATTTCAGCAGCTTCCAGGCAGCAATAATTTAGAAAATACTACCAAGTGCAGCAGTGGCTTAATGAGAAGAAGTATATGCTCGAGTGGGGGTTTAAGAAGATTGGCGAACACCTGAGACCAATTACAACAGCACGTCCTGCAGCTCCCCAGGAATTAATTTTCCTCATAGTGTGCGCTTGCAAAGACTAATGCGTCCGTAATTATTTTATAGATATTATTTTTAAAACATTTGTTGGAAAGATATTCATTCTTAATGTGGCATTATCCAGAGAAAGTCTAGAGTAGGTTTCTCCGTACCACAGGTTTTTATGGCCTAGGACTGAGGAAGCATTTCTTCTCTTAAAAAGTAGCGCCCCTTGAGAAGGTGGTGAGGTTGTCGCTGCTTCAAGGGCTTATCACTAAAATACCACCGGCCACTAAAATCTTAATTTGCTTTTACAAAACAAATCCTTTAAAACAAAATTAACTTCTTCAGTGATAATGTGATATTTTTTCAAAAATACGAAAAATTGCTTCTTTTACACCCACCCTCCGTAACTCTAGAACCGTTCACTTTAGCAAGATTATGCACAGGACCGTTTCTGTTCGCAATTTAATGTAGATTATTTTTCTAATTTGAACTACTTACGTCTGTTCTCCGTTTATAACGTGTTTTC
>JAGFPH010000070.1:207379-232584 GCA_018207615.1 Philaenus spumarius
GAAAACACGTTATAAACGGAGAACAGACGTAAGTAGTTCAAATTAGATTAATTTAAACTTCTCCAGTAGGGCAAATAATAGTAAAAAGATTATTTTTGTATATGGGACTTTTTGCGCTAAATCACATAGTTTTCGAAATATTTAAGAGAAACTAATAAAAATTACTAATTTACCAACTTCTTTCCTCCCTCCCCCCAAACCCGACGCTCAAAATGATGTAACTTTTTACCAAACGATATGTGGGCTGTATAGAACAATTTGGGGTTGGAGGAAAACTTTTACTTTGGATGTTGAGGTTTGGGTCTAATTGCACCATACTAATTGGTCAGTTTTCCAACCAATAAACAGCTTTACTTATTATACGTCTTAAATGTGTCATCCCAGTCTATTTTGAGACATATTTTGATATGTTTGTGTATAGAATGCTTCTAGCTAACATTTCTTGCGAACCAAATATGTTTTGCTCGAAAGGTTTTTTGTCTATGAGCATAAGAAAGACAGCCTTTTGACGTTTTTAAACCAAGCATGTAATTTCAAATTAACAGTTTTTCCCCGTGGCCGACCGTTGTATACCAAACGTGGATGGGAAGTTTGCATATTTGACTTCACTTTTGTTATTCAAATAATTTTATGAAAAGATAATTTACAAGGATACGGTTCAATTATTTGATTTATTCTCTACACTTTGTTAAAATAATATTAAATTTTTGGGCAAATCATGTATATTCCTAAATTACGTTTCAAACTTGGCATAGTTTTGATAACAGTCTTGTAGTAGGAACATAAAAACTCGTGTTTTCAAAATAATAAATTTGAAATTGATAAATGTTTGTATACATTTCTATTTAGAACTAAATTACGCAACTTTTTTTACGTTTACGGAAAAAATTACAAAAAATGTTTACTACTTTTTATGTAGACTTAAATTTGAACTTTTATTTCTCGTAACTGATCATTTTTCGTTTCTTTAGCTAATAACTTTGTAAATTTTACATCAATCATTTTTTACTGCCAAATATGAAATTTTTTAACTATTCTCTACAAAAAAGGAGCGGCACACTTTTGGATTGGGATAGAATTACTATATTTGGCAATTTGTTTTAAATATGCTACCACACGCACCGAAATGGCTTGGCATTGCAAAATATTAGCATGGACATTTGTGGGGTTAAATACAATACTTGCAACAAATAAATAATTTCAAAGTTACATGATCGTGCATAAATAATGTGCATAATAAATAATAATACTGAAGAAGGTATATCTACACCCCCATTTAATTAAAGTAAATTAAACTAAACCCTATAAATTTACATTTAATATTCTCTGAGTGAAACGTTAAAACTTTGATCCGTGAAACTTCATAATTGTAATTTAATTACATAGTTATTACAGTATTGGTTTATAGAAGATATGGTATCTTCTTTATCAGGTAGCTTCGTTGTAGTTTTAGTTATATTTACCTACATTACTGGCATTCATACTAAGATTTCTTCATATAAATTTAAATTTTGAAATAACTTTCTTTTTATAATACTTTAGGACACTCATCATCATTTTTTAAAATTTATTAAACTAGTAAAGACGAAAACCTTATTCATAAAACAATATTTCAACATTGAATTTTTATTGATGTATGGAATACCTGACATTTAATAAGTTTAATCTGGTATTTATAGTATGGTATTTAGTTGTTCAACAAGATTGTCAATATTTATATTTTTAAGATTAACAATGCTAATTTTATTTGGAAGGAAATACTTTATTTTCCCAAATGTACAAATATTTTAATTAGTTTCAATTGAATGGAAGTTAATATAACATGAAATAAACACATGTAATTTTATAAAATAAAACTTTAAATCTATACCATGATAGCTTAAGTATTACCAACTAACAGAAGATATGGCTGAAATTCAATCGATTGAGAAATCTTAAATTTGTAACTTAATTAATCAATCTGAAACTTAATAAACCATAATCATCAAATAGTCGTACTTTTATAAAATCCTTTATATTTTAACTGCAGTTTAATTTTCATAACTAAGTTGCTTTCGTTCACACTATACAAGCTTCTTCTAATCATCCACAATCACATAAGATGGCAGCATAAAAGTTTTATCCACAGAGCACTGAATACTTCTATATAAACATCAGATATATTAAAATAAATATACTGAAATACATAGATCAGTCCAATTGTTATAATTCATCCATTGTTGACAAATTCATTTATATAGAGATTAAGAAAACAATCAAAACACTTCCAAAACTTGATATAAGTAATACAAATAAATATACTATTACAATGAGATTCACTCCATTGCTTGATAAAAACCAGATTACTTTTAAGTAAGAATCTAGGTCAATAAATAATCAGAAGAAACCGAAACAGTAGAAATATCACAATAGTGGGGCAAATGAAATCGTACAGAATGCTCACAATATTACATAGGCCCAACTGGAATAACATTAAAACAAGATTTTAAAAATACCTGCCGAAATGAAACATTAACACAAAAAGATAGATCTACATTTTCAGATCAATAAAAATCATTCTCACAAAAACATAGAAGACCACAAGGAAATACTGCATAAAACATAAAAGAGCAGAACTATGTATGAGTTAAAAGAGTTTGATTTACAAATACACCAAAAAAATATCAAATGATTTATTAAATGAAAAAATAAAATAGTTTCAAATTTTATATATGATTTATTAAATCTAGGTATATCATGCTAAAACAACATGTAGAAATTAGTGCATAAACAAATTTAGATATGCCACTATAGTCCAATCCAGATAATTAGTAGAATCAGCTGGGACATGTGGCTACTTAAAGAACATTGTTATGTACCTGTCCAAATGTTTAAAAATAATAACATTTTAACAATTTTTATGACCAATGTGTATTGCTAGTGTCTAGATTTTTGTGTTAAATGTCAGTCTGAAGATGCCGCAAGTGAAACGGCGAAAGATGTTGCATTAAAAAACAATGATTGTTGAGACACAAGCCTACAAGATATTTATAACTATTTACTAATAATTATTATTTAATTTTCCTAGTTTAATGTTGTAAAAGTTTAGTTGTTGCTACGTATATGATGTAGGTAAACTGTTATTTGTAATTTTTAACATTCGTACTTGTTGGTTAGTTGCGGCTGGATAAATGGTAATCAATAGTAAACTATAGTATTAAGTGTATGAATACATTCTTTACCCTTTCTACTGATCTACTACTCAGTATTTATACTACCGTGGTGTTGGATGACTGAAGCATCTATCCTCAGGTGTTACTCTTGCGTCAAATATTAAAAGTTATTACTACACATAACATAACACCCCCACACACATGTGTCACCGGTACCGTCAAGTGGTACTAGAACTAAAATCAGTTATCCGGAGACTATTACATAATGAAAATCGTAATCTTTAAAACGATTGATAAAACAAAGTGACTATTTATCGAATAAAGGTATTATTTTTTACATTAGGCTAAATCAAAGAAATGTTGATGTAACGTTTTGTCTGATGTTGGAAACTATCAGGTTAAATGTTCAAGAAAATGGACGAGAACCTTACGTCAACAATATTGCGTGTTACCTCTCAGTTTTTCAATTTTTTTTTAGTTATGCCACTTTATTATTATAAAACAAAGAGATGAACAAGAACAAGCATACACAAAATAAATAATTAAATGTAATAAAAATCTATAGTAAATAATTAGGTAATGTTTAAGTACAATATCATTATTATAAAAAGAGAAGGAGAAATCCTATTTTTTCAAGTAACGATTTTGGTATTTCTAACTAATGATAGTAGTTTTAGAAATATGAACATTATAAAACAAAATTATTTACTTTTATTTTTCGATGTTCCATGTTTTAAAAGTTCTCAATTTTTCTGTTTAATACAGCCATATTACTTCCTGCCTGCTTTGTTTTACTTCCTCAGAAGTCATATCCGGTTCTAAAATTGCTTTCTGTAATTACGTTTACATGTCTCGGTTAAAAGGAACTACCATCGAGTGCGGAGTGAGTCTACACTACAACATTTTAGAGCAGGATCGTCAACGATTAAATAAGGATATTTTTTAACTTACTGGAAACATTTTCATACAACATTACAGTATAACTTTTGAAAAACTACGTTAAGGTAACTGACTTCCAAAGTGTTAATTTAAGTCAAATATTTAACCTCATTAATCAATATTGTAAAAATTAATAGCGGAAATGCTAAACATTAAAATCGTTTTCATATTTTGTATAATCAAATTACTAATATGATTTTATATTAACAATACTTTAAAATTGGAATTAAATGTAGTTTAAAAGATTAGTGATATTTTTGTTTGTATTATACAAAATTTGTAATTGCACTATTATTCTAGAAATATATTAATTAGAAATATAAATACTGAACTTTGATTTTTCAAACGAGGTGTACAGAAGATGTAAGAGAACATCAGCTATTCAATTGTTGCCAAAGGACAAATTAAACTTTAAACATCCTAAGGGGTTTAATAGACTGTTTATTGTTTTGTGTTTATATTGTTAGCAGCTGTGGTATTATCAAATTTTCCAAACATGAAATAGCTTATTAGGGAAGTCAATACCTAGCTTTGTACTATTTCAATATATCGTTGAAATGTTCTTATGTTACTTATACATTTATAAATTATTACAAAATAATATCATGAAATAGCATGATATTAAAAATTAATAACTTTTTAATTGAGATGTCTATATCACCATAGTTATCAGATTTAATTGATTTCTTTTAAATTGCATAACACTATTGAAACTATAAGGCATCGTAAAACCTTAGCCGAGCAAGTTCTTAAAAGATTAATAATCTCATTTTTGGTAAAACTTACTTTATACGGTAAAAATAATAATTCGATCTAATGTTATACTTAATAAGATCTTTAACTTTTTTTGTTGTTCTTGAATCTATTTGAATAACTTACTAATCTCCATTTTGTTATAAATTATACGTTTATAACGCTACAAACATTATTGTAATTCACAAGGAATAAACTCATAAAATGTATTTTAAAACAATATAGTAATGCAGAATGGATAAGTAAATGTTAAAAAGCTCAATTTAGTTACTTTAAATATTTTATTAGCTATTTTAATTGACTATTATCTGACTAGAGAGTTTTTCTTTACAAAGGGTGTGTGTATTAAAACTTGAACTGTATGTTTTTGACTACCACAAAATAAAATCTAAATACAATTTTAAAATATCAGTTTATTATCTAAAGGGCATCAAGAGGCATAAGCAGAGACAACTCAACCTTTTAAATATAAATATAGATTAAAAATATTTATATCTTTTGTTAAAAACTAAGTTAAGGGGACTTGCCAGGCCTATGTTACTCCATGTTAACTACGAGGGCTATCCAGAAAGTAGATTACGTTTTCGTCTGTGCCCGCAAGGGGCGGGGCTAGCGCGGCCATCTTGGTGTCAGTGCGTTACGCCGCTCAGTCGGCATCTAGCCGTGCTAGTGAGAGGTTTCTGCTGTACTCCGGCTGAAGGTGGAGTGCGTTAGTGGGTCATAAAGTTTAAAAATGGCCGAACTAATGTTCACGACGAAGAGCGAAGTGGAAGACCCAGCATAGTGACTGCCGAACTTGTCGAAAAAGTCGATGCCGAAGTCCGTGAAAACCGAAGATTCACAATAACGGAACTCTCTATGAGTTTTCCACAAATTTCGCAAAGTTTGTTGCACGAAATCATCACCGAAAAGCTTGGTTACCACAAGTTTTGTGCAAGATGGATACCAAAAATCTTGACTGAGATCCACAAAAATCAGCGAATGACTGCAGCGCTAACGTTTTTGGACGCTTACGATAAAGATGGCGACTCATTACTCGATCGCATCGTTACTGGTGACGAAACATGGGTTAAACATGTGAAATGCTAGACGAAATTGCAGTCAATGCAGTGGGGCCACACAAATTCCCAAGAAAAACCCAAGAAATGCATCCAAACGACGTCGGCAAGGAAGGTGATGGCGACTATTTTTTGGGACAGTAAATGTGTAATTTTTGTGGACTTCCTGGAAAGAGGCACTACAATAAACTCTCAAATGTATTGCCAAACTCTGCAAAACCTCAGAAGAGCAATACAAAACAAGCGCAGGGGAAAGTTGAGCTCAAAGATCTTGCTGATTCACGACAACGCCCGGCCCCACACGGCAAATGCCACTCGCCAAGTTCTTGGATCCTTTAAGGGTCGGCTCTAGTAAAACAGAAAGCAACCTGCGACTCCAGCGTAGCGGCGGTAGGTTACGCGGACATTGCTCATCCTAAATCCATTTAAAACCCGAAATTATTCAAATAGCGTTTTCAAAAAAATACCAAACTCTTGGGGACAAAATTCTTCATCCGAATGGCTTGATAATTTTTCGCTATAATTAATAGTTACATCGTAAAAAAATATTTAAAGCCACCCTATAGCGGCGGTAGGTTACACGGACATTGCTCAGCCTAAATCCATTTAAAACCCGCAATTGTTCAAATAGCGTTTTCAAAAAAATACCAAACTCTTGGGGACGAAATTCTTCATGCAAATGGCTTGGTACTTTTTCGCTATAACTAATAGTGACAACATAAAAAATTATTAAAAATTAATTTTTTAAATTGTTAATAAATATTAAACAAAACGTTTTTCTTAATTTTGGAAAAGCCATTTGCATGCGTATTGGCCATAGCTTTAAAATGACATATCGTTCATAATCATCCGATCAAAAATAAAGGAAAAATATGGATTTTAATTTAACATTGGTCTTATGGAGTGTCAACCAACATGGCCGACAGCTAGAGCCGACCCTTAAGTGGGAGTTGTTTCCTCATCCGCCGTACAGTTCCGACCTGGCACCGAGCGACTTCCACTTATTCCCAGCAATGAAGAAGTGGCTGGCTATGCAGCGTTTTGATGACGACGCACAGCTGCAAGAAGAGGTAACCAAGTGGTTGAAGGCGCAGGCGACCGAATTCTACGACGAAGGAATTTCCAAGCTCGTCCATCGCTACGATAAGTGCCTTAATTTAAATGGTGACTATGTAGAAAAGTAGTATTTAAGTGTGGCTTTCATCTGTATATAATAAAAACAATTTCCAATACTTTGTTTATTTTTAATTCCAAAAAGTAATCTACTTTCTGGATAGCCCTCGTATATGCATATTTTCTCAAGAACCATAAGACTCAGGGCAATACATTTTTTTAATCCCACTTTTTTCTAGTGCGCTACATGACGTTTTTGTAAAATTTTATTTCTAAGTATTTTTTCTTTCATTTAAAAAAATAATTTGTAATTTATCCGTTAAAATGTTCATAAAATGTAGTTTGTTTTAGCAAAGTAAGAGGAATTTTTATAAATTCTCATGTAGCGCACTAGTAGACCATGTTATAAGAAAAAATATCTTTATTAGACGCTAAGAAAAGTTACATCAAAGTCAAAATAACCTAACTTTCGGTAAACTGAGAAAAACTGAAAATATCCATGATTTCATGATTGTTCTTACAGTTTGCATACCATTAAGACACTTACGAAGGAAGATTATTGATTCATAAACAGTAACAGTAAATTTATCAGCAAGATATGAGCACTTGACTGCAACTGCTTAGCCTAAACATAGTCTGTATAGGCCTACAGACGTGCAAAGTCTAAAACTTGTATTTATAACACGGTTAGTGTCCAAAAAGAGTTTTAGTCCTATTTGTGTTTGCAGCTAAGCAACACATTTTCATCAAACATGAAAATAAAACACTGAATTAAGTCACGTGATTAAAAAAAATCAATATTGATATAGAAGACAACGGTAGCACATTAAAGCCTTAGAAGTTAGTTCAGTATTGGCCTAGGCTAACAACAACAGCTGATGTCAAAAGGTCAAACTATTTTTTTCACAGACTCTAAACATAAATACAGAATAGCCATCCTGAGAAAACTTTACTTCATAAAATGTATATGTATAATAATATCTAAACTGCTTTCGTGCGTTTAGCCATCCAAAACAAAAATTTTTCGTGAAAACCGAAGTGTATGGGTAAAAACAATAATTTTGTTCATCAACTTCTAATTGAAATAAAAAAATCATAAAATATTACGTTATTCAGCACATTATGAAAAATAATAAAAAATAACAAAAAAAATGTAAAACAATTTTTTTCCGTGGCAAGTCCCCTTAAATGCAACAGTTATAAATCGACGTAAATACTCGACATACAATTAATTGGGCATTGCTATTAGTTTATTTAGCATTATTGCTAAACGTTACCTTACAACAATGGCGGGGAATAACTGTTCAGTAGTGTTGTACACTATTGTCCCCATTTAAAGATATTGACTTAGAGAAAGTACTAACCAGGGATCTATAACAAGGGCTAAACTGTTTCTTTGATCTCGGCACTGTGCCGCCAGTTTCTCTCTGACGTTACTGTGCTGATAACTGCAATTCTAGAGCAGTGGACTCCTTGTGCACGCAGTCGTTAACTCGCTGTTGTAACTCTACGAAAAAGCTTCAGTAAAATAAAACTTATATATTCCTAATCTACGTAAACTACGGATTCTAACAGTATACAAACGTTTTATTTTACAGGTATTCCGAATTTTAATAATTGAAAATATTTGAGAATTATCACTGACTGACATGGAAAAGTTACTAGGCGAGGAAATTTTTTATTTTTGGGTTATAAACAAACTTCCAGCGGGAAATGTATAGCCAATGAATTGATCTAAACTATCCAATTCACCGATTTGTGATAAAATGATTACATCATTATGAAATCGTTTTTTAAATGAGTTATTTTAACGTAATATAGTAAATCACTTGTCCCCAGGTAATTATGCCAGCTAGAAAAAAGTAAGCATTTTATTTTAACATAAACTAATTATAATTTATAATTAAAATTTGATATTATTGTAGTGGACACAAAAAGTTAAGTTGGAGGTTAACGTTTAAAAAATAATATCATTATTACGTAACTTGAAAGAAATAAAATTAGAGATTAATGGTGGAAAAATAAAATCGTAATAACGTAAAAAAATGTGTTTCATATTTGATTAAAAGAATTACTTTATATCAAAGAAATATGCACATAAACGTTATTCCCATATTAAACAACTGTTTCTTGGAGTGGCGGCAAGGCACATCCTCGCCCTCATTTAAAAACCGATTTCATAATGATGTAATCATTTTATCACAAATTGGAGAATTGGATAGTTTAGATCAATTCATTGGCTACAACTTTCCCTTTGGAAGTTTGTTTATAACTCAAAAATAAAAAATTTCCTTTCTTAGTAACTTTTCCGTGTCAGTCTGTGATAACTCTCAAATATTTTCAATTATTAAAATTCGAAATAGCTGTTAAAATAAAAGTTTTTTATACTGTTAGAATCCGTAGTTTATGTAGATTAAGGATATATAAATTTTATTTTACTGAAGCCTTTCCATCGAGTTACAACAGCGAGTAAACGACTACGCGTACATTACTAAAATATTACCAGCTAGTGTGTATCAGCATGGTGACGTTATAGGCGATCAATACTGGGTCACTGTAAATGATAAAAATGGTATAGCCCTTGTTATAGAGCCCTGATACTAACCGTTCGCTCTACACATAGGCTAAGCTGTTTAGGCCTACAATTAAAATCAATTAACGACAAATATTAAAAACTACTAAAAATTCCTACAAATTATAATTATAGCCATTGTTGTTATCCTTTTCCAGGAAAGGGGTGTAGTTTCGTATAAAACCCACTATTAAAACCATTTCCTTACAGTCGTTTAAGTGCAAACTATATAAAAACTACAACACAAAGAATTGGTTCAGAGAAATAATGTCGTTTGACTGCTTCTTAGTGTTGCATTGGTTATTCATATTTAACAAGCAAAATCCAAATATGTATCCTTACATACTTAAATGTTACACAAAGTGTTATGAATTTAGCTTTTTTTTACAAATATGTTACACTGATGACACTGTGATACAATTTCTTTATTCATTGAAATTGTTTACAATCTTTTCAACTTAAAAATACATGTAATTGCAGTAGTTATTTTACTAAAAATAAAGATAAAAATATAATATTTTACTACCTATTCACACAACCTTTTATGAATTATAAGGCTGATTTACAAGAGACTGTTAAAATACTGCTGTCCATAACATAATAAAGGTATTTATTTGTAATTACGTAAATATTTTATTACATCCAAACTCGAAGAAAATATACATATATAAATATATATAAGTCATAATTCTGAATAGTTCAATAAAGCAATTTGAAGTTCAAACAAGTTTTAGAAATTAAACTATATATCTTTAGTAAGTAGATTACACTGTAAATCCAGGCACGAACTCGGCTTACTTGGAATTCTATCAGCGTTTTGCCTTCTCATTGACTGTAATGGCCTACTTATATGACTTCAACTGCAACATCTTGGATCTTAAAGAATACATTGTAAAGTTAAAATTTTTTTCAAGCTTGATATATTTCGTATGCAGACACATATTTTATGGAGTAGAAAATGGACAATATTTATTTGAAAATATGCAATCACCAATCAAAAGCAGTTTATCTTCATTGAGTCGTGGGCACCCGTCATAAATGTGTGCGACTTAATATAACGTTTGATAACGTTGTTGGATTATCTCTATATTGTCGCATTGTACTGTAAAATAAATGTTCTTTACTTGTAAAATAAAAAGTATAACAAAACATACACAGTCCTGTATTAATTTGTAATACATAATAACTATCTATTTTTAACTCAGTAATTTCTGCCCAGTTGTATTTACTTAATACATTTATATAGTACAAAATGTATTTGACATTTAATACACATGTGATACAGCATGATAAAACCAGAACAATTGTTCATCAGAGGTATTCAGTGAAACTATAAGAAATAATGAATTATTATTTGGTTCCATTATACTGTATATTTCATGGCCTTGTTTAGGATTTTGTTTTTCATTAACACGACGCAATTAATTATTCATAGGCTCCATGATTTAATTGTTACTTGCTGTACCATTACCAGCCCTAATTATACATACTGGGGTGAACGTCACCCAGGTTAAAACATTTGTTCGAACGTGGAAGACGGACAGCACATATTTAAATATTTTGACTCTGGAAAAAATAAGTTGGCACCCTGTAACCTACCTTGCTGTTGTTAGTCACTTCAGTCCGATTTTATCGCTTAGTACAGAGTGATTTATGATTGCTCCGGGTTGTGTCAAACCCCAGTGAGTTGGTTAAGTAATATATTTAACTTGAATAGTATGTTGTCTATTATATTTTTGTACAGCTGTACTGAGGGGTAAATGAAAGAAAAAATAATTAAAAAACGTGTCGGTTATACAGTGTATATTATGTATATTTAGTGTATTATTTGTATATATAATCGTTTTTAGATATTGTGTATAGTAGATAAATTTAGTAGATCATGGCAGGTCTATTCAGAAATTATGAGATTCGTAGCTTGTTGACTGACTCTGATGCCGAAATTATAAGTGAAGGTGAAAGAGATGTATTGGGAGGAATGACTTGGATGTTGGCTCTGATTTTGTTTTAGAAAAATCTGATTATTCAGATGAAGAAAGTCTAGTAGAAGACGTCTACACAGTTCCCTGCCATACAAACAGATGGCCAATGAGAATGTGGTATGCTATTATAGACCAGAGTGCTACAACTGCAAAGATTGTGTACAATATAAAGCAAAAGAATAAGAAAATGCTAAGAAAAAAGTGTTTGCAGGAATTGTCCCTATCAATAAGCAAGCCTTTAATGCAAGAATGACTTGCAGTAACAGTTCACAGATAGTTTAGGCATTAAAATGAAGAAGTAAGAAAAGTTCTACAAGAAGAAAGACGGCAGAGGATATGTTGTTTGTGGCTACGGTAGGGACAGATAAAGCAGTCCTGTTCTTCGTGGAAGAGAGCGATGTGTGATTAACATAGAGTAGAACTGTGCTAAGAGTGTGTTGAGTAGAGAAAATTACATCTTGGCTAAGATTACGTAAAATAATTTATCAGGTTTTTTGTGATTTAAAAAATATATACTTTGTGTTGTTTACTTTGAATTGTCGTTTCTTCCGAAATCCAGGATTTTGTCTATAATAACACATCATTTTTAAAACACTGCAAAATCTAACGAATTTGTTTAACAATTTACTATTTTTTTCATTGTAGACAAACAATAAATTAAAAATACACAGAAAAAGTCAAAATTATGTACCTAAGAGACCAAAATTTGGTTTCAAACACATTTGCATAAAAACAACTTAAAATTTTGTATATTTTTGAAATATGGGGTGAATTACACCCCAGAGTGATAGATAAATTACAGTTTTTAATTGTGTAGGCTAAGGCTAGCCTAACATGATTTCGCATATTCAAAATATCTAACTCGACAGACAATTATAAATGTAAAAAGGTACAGAGAATGTGTATACTTTTACACTTAGTCATTTTACAGAATACTTTAAAGTTCAAAATATGTGTAATAAATTTTTTACAATAATTTCAAGTGAAGACAAATTCGGAAAAGTCACTTAAGATATGTTCTGGTGTTATTAAATATTTTAAATTATACGGTGACAATTAAGTCTGGAAACCGGTTTAACTTTTACCTGCACTACAAGGTAGTTCTGGTCCACAATTCCAATGAATTAATTTATTTCCAACAAGATGGAGCACCACCACACTATGGCGTTGACGTTAATCAATACTTGGATACAACGTTCCCTCAAAGATGGATTGCAAGTCGCAGTGCTGTAGAGGGGATACCTGAAAGATAAAGTTTATCGTACTAAGCCTAAAGATTTGGCGCACCTAAAACAATTCATATTTCAAGAACCTCAAGATATTCCTCGTGACTACCTTCAAAATGCAGTGGGTGGCTTTTAAAACCACTTAGGACATTGCCAGACAACGGGAGGAGGACATTTTGAACACTTACTTTGATCTCAGGTAATTAAACATTGTTTTAACTTGTAACACTTACAATTTTACAATTTTGAATAACTACCGATTACATCAACCTTTTGAAGTCCGGTTTGCGGCATTGTTTTCAGTAAACTAAGACCTTTCAATTGATGTACAACTTGACATAGGTTCTCATTAAAGATTTTCTTCTGACTCCTTGTTGGCCGTCTGCCAAAGTTGCCATCCGTTCGGTAATTGAACAGATATGGAGCTTACTGACACCAGTAATAATGTGTGAACTTTTGTGTTTTTCACTGTTGTAGTATACAGTTAAAACAGGGGTTACAGACTTAATTGTCACCCTTTATTTTATTTGTATAGAACAGTAATTCGTCACTATTCAAAATTTAAACCAACCAGAACTGCATAAAATTCAGGGCTGGTCTGTTTATTTATTTAAACAAATCATATATTTTCAGTTTTACAAATGTTTTTGTTTAGGAAACTGAGACATATTTTTAATACAAGGGACACTGATATGATAAATGAGGGGAATTTTATTATATTTCGTTCAGACCATTACATTTAACCTTTATATTTGTGTGTTTTTTGTTTACCTAGAGGAATACAATGCATTTTTACATGTGGTACTAATGAAATTCCGTTTTTCATAATACTGTATCTATTTACTATTTAATAGTTTTGTGTGTTTAATTCAGATGTGTGTTACACTTGCCCAGTGGATTTTAATACAACAATATATCAATACGTAATCATTCGAATCAAGTATATAGGCCTAACACGCCAGTAAAAATGTATACAAAAATTTGATATTTATAGAAAATACTCCCAGACAATTTGTAAGTTTGAATGGTAGATTTTCACCTAAAAGGTACATTTTCCTCCCAACACCATTTAGTAAAAAAAAAATATTTTTCTAAAATAATAATAATTGTTGACCAGATTTTACG
This sequence comes from Philaenus spumarius, assembly GCA_018207615.1. NCBI lineage: Eukaryota > Metazoa > Arthropoda > Insecta > Hemiptera > Aphrophoridae > Philaenus > Philaenus spumarius. The sequence goes on from JAGFPH010000070.1 coordinate 221,300, forward strand.
AATAAAATAGACATTTAGTTTTATGTTAAAATTTTATTTTATATTAAAATAATAGTGGAGAAAATGTGGAATTTTTATTAAAATGTTCACTCATATATATTATACATTTTCTATCAACTTAAGCCTACAAAATAAATAATAAAGTGTTAAAAAATGTTCTGGGAATAATCTCCTACTAAATTGTTGTTTCAGTTTAATAGCTAAATGTTTTCTTCTATCCACAAACAAATGTTTTTTTCTCATTCCAGATATTATTTGAAAATTTTTAATATTTTACGTATAAAGCATATTTGAGTTATAATTTAAGTTATAACACATTTACGTTGAGAAACTATTTACACACTCAGTTTCATATCCAATGGATTGGTAGGAGCGGTCTGATCGAATGGCCTGCACGTCGACGGATTTCTTCCTATGGGGCTATTGAAACCCATTATTTACAAAACTCCCGTAGAAAGTGTGGAGGATTTGAGAAGAAGAATTGTCAAAGTCTGCTAAAACATAGGACGGGAAACTTTTGAAAACGTGAGGGGAGAGTATACTATCCGTGTATTTTACTGTCAAGAAATAGGAGGCCAGCAATTTGAACATTTAATAAGAATTTGTTTTCACGACACAACTCGACCGTAAGTAATAGTTTTATGTCACTAAATAATAAATTATCATAAATGTACCTTCTAACAAGTAAAATTAAAATAATAACAATTTTGAAAACATTACCGTAATTTGGAATTTAACAATTAATAGTGTAATGCTTTTAATAGTACAACATATACTTTTACCTGTCACCCTTCACCTAGGTTTAAAAAGCTCTTTAAAATGAGGGGACACTTAAAAGGGGTTTACATTAGGCAATTTTAAGTTGTCCCCAAAATCCCTCATTTTTGCAGGTTCTCAAAATTTTAAATATTACCAAAAGAGACCACTTCTGCATTTAATATGATTTCTTCAAGAGTCGTTTCAGTTTTTAAGTCACCAAAGGTGAAATTAAAACTCCAAAAGTCTTAGACGCCAGGTTTCAAGAATGAGTTGTATTAAAAATTTTGATAAGCTGCCATTTTGGATAGAAAAACGCCTATTTTTTTATGCTCTATGAGGGTTACTCAAAAGGCGTTTACATTTGAACATTTTGAGTTGCCCCTAAAATATAACATTTTTGGGGGACACTCAAAATTTTCAATAACGTCAAAAGGTACTTTGGGTAAAGTTAGTATCGTTTCCCGAAAGATATTTGTTTGTTTTAAGAAGCAAAACAAATTAAAGGGGGGGGGGGCTTTTTTACACACAGTATATAGCAGAAGATATACATAATTAAATCTCGACTTGAAATTAATCTTAACTTAGATAAGTTATCCAACAGTTTTACTTGATGATAAATCTAAATGTTCTTCTTGAATATACAACTTCCTTAATTAATTCACTACTCGAAGATTAGGCACTAAACTGCTTTAGGCAATACTTTAGGTGTCAGAGAAAGCTTAATACAACTAAGTTGGTTTTCACTTGATGATAGTTGTTCAAACTCGACATGGAAATGTAATTACGTAAGAAATTTTAGTACCAGTTATAACTTGTCTCACGTAAACCTAAGCTGAAATAAAGCAGTCAGTAAGTAATAGAGTAAAAATAAATTATAGAATATACATAAAATTTAAAGAAAATATTTAGAAATAATTTAAGCAAGTTAAGTTTGTGTAAGTTTTGAAAGTTTTTTTCTATATCTAGTGATAAAAGATAATTTAAAAATAATAACTAAAAAAAAATAAAAAGTAAATAGCTTCACATAAAAAGCAATTAATATCCTCCTACCACAATATACCAGGTGTCTTAAAAGTCCCTCCCCCCATATTATTTTTTATATTAATGGAAATAGACAGATTTGCTTTGGGGATTGTTAACATGATCAAAAATGGAGTTCTTTTGGTGTATTGTAAATTTAAAACCCTCCCAAAAAAGTGGGGTATTTTAGGGGTAAGTCGAAAATGTTAAATGAAAACCCCTATTGAGTGACACCTCATTTTAAAGGTCTTGATAAAAGAAGAAGATTGGCGCAAACCGGAGGTCTGTATGTTGACTCTATCCATCATAATGACCAATTAAAGTTATAATTTGTCTCCAATTAAATTACATCAAAATTTTAAAGATGATAGATTATCTGTTATTTTTTTACAAGATTTTCATCCAGTAGGTCACACAATATGAGTGTTTGAGTGGGCCACTATGTTGAATACCCCAAAATACCACACATTTGGGGAGGGTTTGAAATTTACAATACACCAAAAAACTCCATTTTTTGTCATGTTAACATCCCCAAAATATTTCTATTTCCATTAATACAAAAAATAATAGGGTGGGGTGGGACTTCTAAAACACCTGGTATATTTTATAAAATTTTTTAGAATTTAAGAGATTGATTTAGAATCATAACGCAGAAGTTAGAATCACAGACTTGCCAAAAGTAGTAACAGGGTTTGTTACAAAATTACTCGTATAAAACATTCAACTAATATCATAATTATTTTCAAACGTAATCTTGTACCCATCCTCCATTTAATACCAATATAAAGCGTATCCAAATCTGTTACCTCAAGTCTTGGGTAATACTGATTAATACAAAATTAAATTCAATGACAAGGTAATTTAAATACTAACGTAAAACCAAGAAAGCCTTTCTGTTTATTTCTATATACATTTCCATCCATAAAGAAAACTAAGGCATTAATTATATTTGTTGTTTTGTTGAATGTGCTGCTTAATAATAACAGTATTCCAACGTACACATTTTAGAATATTGAACACAAAGTAAGCCACTATAACATTATAATATGAAAAGAATCCTTACTGAAATATATAGCAAGTTAATAAAAGTACGTAAATTTGTTGAAGTTCGATGTTTTATGCATTTGTTTCAGCTGCTCATTAAACTTAATTTGGATAAATAAAAAATGACGTTACACTCAACCTCACATCATTAATTAACATGTAATTTGATAAAATACAAATATAAATACACTTTAACTTTAGACATTTCAAAACCTTTTGCACTGTCCAATGGATAAATAGAGGGGTTTCTGCACATAGTTAAACTAAATACTTGTACTTGAAACTAATGGCTCCCAAAAGACCGTCATAAACAGAGTTGTTAGTATGTGTATACATATTGCTCACCAAATTGAATAGCTCCCTTAATTAACTTAAATGTAAGGTGAAGTTATGATCATATTAAATAATATATTTTGTGGTATTTGAATAAAATAAAGTACTTTTTCTTTACCTCATGTTTCTTCTGTTATTTAAAACTCTAGCCTTTTGAGACTCTACCTCTTTATAAAAAAACACATTCGACATTTAAAGGTCGTTAAAACATTGAGAAAATGACACAACAATAACACTACAATATCTCATTTAGTAAAAATTGTTTACTGGCGCACTATGTAGCTACGGACGGTAACTTATCAAATCAATAAAATTTTGGTGGACCTACAGTATTTAACACATATTAAAGTTTAAACCCTGAAGAACAAGCAATGTCAAGTAAGAAAAAAGTCTAGTACTTGGTTTTCAACAAAAACATAGTTTTTTTAAGCTTGCATTAGTTTTAGAGCTATGTAACCACCTTTATGACAACAAATTAATACAACTTGCTTTAAAAAAATATTATATTATTTTAATCACTTTATAAGTTCATAAATAACTAATGAGCTTGACTTGTGAGAAAGTAACTTAGATAAAATAAAACTTGAACACAAAATCTCACAATAAATACGTTTACTAACCTCAAACGCGTTTCAACGACAAACATTAGTTATAGTTTGGTTACTGTAGCCCGTGCATCACTGAGGATGGCGACATTGTCGTTGAAACGCGTTTGAGGTTAGTAAACGTTTTTATTGTGAGATTTTGTGTTCAGGTTTTATTTTATAAGTTCATATATATTTATTTTATTCACCCTATGAATATACACTTATTTTCAGAAGAAATTCGTAGAAATTTATTGATAATTGTATTATTATATAAATTGTGCTAGTTATGGTTTATACAAATCATGGCTTAAATCTTCATCCAAGAAAAGCATAATGGAAAATGCATGTATTATAAGAATTATAATGATATACAATGACTTACCAAGTATTTAAGTTAAACGTGTTTACCTGTACATTTAATATATCTTTTGATATGTATGAACTGAAACAGTTTAGGTAACGCATTGCTTTATTCTTATAACTACCTTTTGAAAATTTTTTGACTTTACCGTATATATATAAATTACAAACTCAATACTATTTAACAAATATTATCAAGGAAAGCAAATACAGTTCTATAAAAACCAACATTAACTACTTTCAAATAGGCCTACAGTTCTATTAAAACCCCTTCCAAGAGACATTTTTACATTTCCTAGAATGGGATTGTAATATGCAGTAAATTCAGTAGTTACTTTTCTGACTAAATATATTTTCTTTCAAAACAATTAATGGAAGAATTACATTCCACGATTTTATTTAAGCACTTACTTTTCGTACTTTATATTAATACATTGGTATCTGGTTCTTATGAGTTAAGAGTAATTATTATGTAAAAAGAAAATCTAAATTTCGTTCGTGTAAAATGCAAAGTACTTTGTTTCCTAAAAGTCCTACACTAATGTTTGGTGGGTTTAACTCAAAATGTGTTACTGCGTATATAATTATTCTTTCATGATAGTTTTTCATTCATTGTTTATAGGTTCAATAGTCAAGGATAAGTAATAGGCGTTTGTTTATGGATGGGTTTTGAGTAGAACAAGCTTTGAATATCATATAATCAAGTCTTAAACATTGATAAATTTAATACATTTTAAACAAATATGAATTTTAGTTTCAGAGCAAACAGTTGAGTTTGTGGATTATTTTTATAGTTAGTGATAACATTTTTATATTATCGTCAACATTTATTTAATTTACAATTATTTCAAATTTATTATTCAGTTAAATTATTTAAAATTTTGAAATATATATTTTGTATTGTTCTTTTATACTTTTTTAAAATTAAAAACATTTAAGACAATCAAATTACAATAATTAAATAATATTTATGAAACAAATATAAATTATTTTATTTTTATTTCAGCTCAAAGTCAAAGATCATTTTAAAGTTATTGCCATAGTATTCACACTAAATGAATAACATTCCTTTTTTAGGACAAGTTACATGAAATATCAACAACATACCAATTTACAATAATGAAATGAATTTAGTTTTTGAAGTAGAAACTTCTGTGGGCCCAATGTGTAATTTTTGCCTGGGTAATTGAACGAAATCGATTGAATAATATACAGTGCATATCACAGGGGTGGGCGAGCGGTGTGTGTGGGCAGGGAGCGGTGGTTGTTTATTTATCTTAACTAACTTGATTAACTATTATGTCAAGTAAGTTATACTTATAGTTTGTACTATACTTGCGCAGTCCATGAGATGTTTTGATTAATCAATAAACCATATAAAAATGCATATAATTGTGCTCGAAGTGCAGATAAATGTGAAAACAAGACTAATGTTAATGATTTTAATTTACAAATTATAAAATTTTAATTTTTGATTCTACAATTAATTTTAAAATAAAATAAAAAAACTGAACACTTTTATTCATAGTTTTAATGTTTCACTTTTGTTGGCAGTACCCAATGCCTGCCAATTTTTTATTTTATAAAAAAACAATACATATTTCACAAATGATTAAATACATATTGACCTCAATTTTTTCTTGGAACAAGTAGTTAGTTGATATAATTTTTTTTGTTATCTATAAACTTTTTTAAATTATTAAATAGGTAATATTTAATAAAATATTATAAATGTATACACAAACTCTTAGTCTTGACATTAGGCAATTATTTTAATGCATATTACTTAAATCTGTAGTTCAATTAAACATTTTATAGAATATTACTGTAGGCGTGTAAGCTCTATCCGTAACATCATTTCGTTTCAGGCAACAGTTCAGGTCACATGATACTTGAACATAATAAATAGAATTACCAAGGGCTTTCTAGTCCATTAGTGAAAAACAAATCATTACTCAAATATGATGTGATCACATAGCATGTATTAAAGGGCTAAGCAATATTTTATTAAAATGTAACAATTTCAGTATTTTGTATAAAATTTAAAATGAACTTGCCTTTATATTGAGTAATTTATTTTATATTTCTCTATTTGCAACGTCTTTTAAATATATTAGTTTAGTCTTTAAAATTACAATTTGATATGTAGAAACAAATGTGTAATATCACGTTACCCTTAATGTTTGTTAACTGTTCATAATTTTGTTCGTAATAAAAACAATAACAACCAACCGTATGTAGAGATGATGTCAGTTTTATTGTACTGAAATTAGTTAATTTGTTAAACCAAAAAACTAAAAAAATTCAATTCATATGTTTTATTGTTTGAACAAATTGAAGTTATATCTACAAATACTCAGGTCTCCTTGGACTATATAGGGCTATTTTAGTAAATGTACTATTAAAACATTTAGTTTTTATTATTTTAATGATGTATTGAAATTAATAATAGGGAATTTTTGGCATATATTTACTTTACGAAACATATTGTGACTAAAAATTGTAAGTTAAAACTTCAGGCTATGTTTTGTTTTTAGTGCTTCCATTTCTTTTACACAAAACCACTTATTTGATATTACCAATTTATATAAAGTGAAAATACTGTGACTAGAGACTGTAAGTTAGAACTTAATCTTTTTTCTTATTTTCATTGAATCAAAATACATCAATGCAAACAAATATGTTTTCTTCCTGTTATAAACATCAGATTGGTCCAATGTATTGAATTGGTAACATCGATGTAGGCTATATCGAATACCCGTAGTATCTACTTTATGTAAAGTAAGGTAAACACTAGATAAAATAAAACCTGAACACAAAATGTCACAATAAATACGTTTACTAACCTCAAACGCGTTTCAACGATAAAGTCGCCATCATCAGTGATGCACGGTCTACAGTAACCAAACTATAACTGTATAATTGTTTTATTTTTATTTTGTAAGGTAAGCACTAAGCATTTATTTGTTATAGAATTTAATAAACTGAAAATTGTGTGTGTTCCTTTTTTGTTATTGTTTTATGTATTGCATATTTATTATATAAGGAATACACATGATCAAAGTGTATATTGCAATTTTAAGTGCAACAATAAATAGAGGTATTTTCACCACGCAGCCTGTAATGTTAGAAAAATACTGCCTAATAGATATTGCATGACTAGTTGTAATTGTATATAAATAAAAACAAGTAAAACATTTTTCAATATTAACATTGTAGCCTACGTATTAGCAAATTTATTAATAAATGTATATTACCTTTGCATCCGGTATGTCACACTAATCCAATGTTGGTTTTAATGATTACTGCAGTTTCAGCGTGAGCCCATCATCAGATCATACATAAGGTGTTAATTGTACTTTTTTTAAATCGTTAAATACGGAGCTCGTCAACATTTAAACTAAACGTGAATACAGTCCACAAGTAACAATACACTACAAAGCACGTTTACACAAATACACATATACATGTTTACAAAAGTTAAAACGGTTAAAAAGCTAAAAACATACGATATCGGTCTGTGCGCACATTTCGCGACAGCCTAGTTTATTGTAAAATCGTTTTCGTTATCTAACTAGTCGCCGGTTACTGTCTTTGCATCTTGATAACGCTGTCATATAGGCGAACCTAAGAAATCGAGATACTGTGAACACCTCATCGATAACTGCCATACTTACTCCAACATTGATACTAATGTGGACATCTTGCGTACATGCAGTAAGGTACGTTACACGAGCGCCTTGGAATAGTTCGAGATTTACAAAGCGTTCAAACACGAATCTAACAATATATTAGATGAACAACTTTCGTTCTCTTCCAATAACCTATATGACACCGTTATCAAGATGAAAAGACAGGAACCAACGACTCAAAGTTAGATAACGAAAACGATTTAACAACAGACTAGCCACTCGCGAACCGTTCGAAAAGTGCGCACAGACCGATATCGTATGTTTTTAGCTTTTTAACCGTTTTAACTTTTGTAAACATGTATATGTGTATTTGTGTAAGCGTGCTTTGTAGTGTATTGTTACGTGTGGATTGTATTCACGATTGTTTTAAATGTTGACGAGCTCCGTATGGAACAATTCATAAAAAAAATACAAATAACACCTTATATATGATCTGATGATGGACTCACGCAGCCCGAAACTTCAGTAATCATTAAAACCAAAATTAGATTAGTGCGACATACTGGATAGAAAAGTAATATAAATTTATAAACAAATGTATTATATTTAGTGATGCTAAGTTGTAGGAGGAACAGAGTATGGCAATCGTGTTTATTTACTTTCGCATGCCATCCGATGCAATTGAAAAAATACATTTAATATTTCCTGACTGTGAATAAGTTGAAAAATGAGTTTTAGTTTAAAATGTTTTATTTTTCTGTTTGTAATTAATTACAATATATTTACCAAATTATATATATTTTTGTTTTAATCTATTTAAGATGATTAGAAATAAAATTTAATATTGCAATTATTTATTAGAGCATTTTTCTTGTTTTTTTTTTTACTTTCGCTGATTTTGATAATACTACATTAAGAACTACATTAACATGTATTTTTCATCACTATGTAGTTACAAATCTAAATAGTGTGTAAAAATAAAGTGGAGGCATACTCTTAAAAGTTTATCATTGAGCATCTGCAATTATTTATTATTTCAAAATTGTAGTTCTACAAATCTATATGGCTGTTTCACTATGCTTGTTTATTTAGTTTATGGGATGGTCAGTTAGCACTTACGCCCAACAAGAAAAGCAAGAAAATGTTAGGCGTAGTAGATGAAAGATCTTGGTAGTATCTTTTTAATCTGAAAACATTTATTGAGTGATTAATTAACAAGCTATAATTTATAATATAAGATTATTTACCTTTGGGATCTTAATAAAATTTAAATCATAAAGGTAAATTGAACATTCTGACTAACAAATGATTTTACACACATCAATTATCGAGTTAATTATATTGTCACTTTTTAGCCTGAATACCTCTAACAATACCAATGTTTAATTGTAATAAAACCACCAAATTATTTTGATCAATCAAATGATGTCAACTTATATATTTTGAGTGAAGTGTTTTGTAGTTTGTTTTAATTTCTTGTGTGAATATTCGTACATTCATTTTTAACAGTTATGATATCGGTTAGAAATTATTTGAAAACAGCTTTATATATTCCATTATTAACGAAACACACAGATCGTAATACATCTGAGCGTTCTGTCCCTTTAACCTCTTTATCGAATATTAACAGCTCAAAACATAAACAAAATAAACCAAACTAACTACTTATTATAAAGTTTGTAAGGCCAAAATAATATTCACAAAGAATGTAAATACATCACTCTATATTCCAATATTTCATAACGTATTCTAAACAATGTATTTAAAAAATTAATAAATAATAATAAACCACACATTATTTCTAAGTAATTATTATACACTGTTTTGCTGATTAAACAAGTTAAAACTTAAAGGGATCAACAAGCTGTTTAAAATGTCAACTGTCTATGTTCCGTTAAAGTTTAATTAATTACAACATCGAAAAAATAATTAAAAATAACCTAATTCATGAATAAAACTGAAATTAATGAAATAAAATTCAGCAAATTATATTTCACTTATAGAACTTGTAACAAGGGCACAATAAACATCTGACAATGAAATGACACAAACTATAAATAATTAGCTAAACATTAAAGTAATCTATGCCTTCTATTGCTAACAGCAATTTATTTCATATAAGTAAATGTAAGTAGTAAAACGTACCATACTACACTAACCGATTAAAAAGAACAAATAATTATTATACTTAAGAGAAAATATAATTTTGTAATTTTTATCAATTCTCAAATAAACTAACCTAAGTTTAGAAACTTAATGAATTAATTTGTAGAATTTTTGAATTGCGCTATGCAAGTAGTAAAAAAATTATAATAGAAACAGGCTTAGAACCAAAGTAAAATATGAAGCTATAAAAATTATATTGTCAAAAGTTACTCAAACCTTCCTCGCTAATAATTACAAATTATTGCGAATCGTGACATTGAAGAATGCATTTTGATCAGAGAAGAATTATATATTTTGTAAAATTATAAATAAATATTATATAATAAACTAATGTGTATAATATATAACAGACCCCTACGGTTAACAATACACTTAAAAGTCTGTCTGCCTAACAATTGCCAGTATGCAATTAAAGTATATTATTTAATATTATAAAATTAATGTAAGTAATTTTTTTAAATGCAAAACTTTACTGTAATTTTAGAGTATGTAATTCTGGCGCCACAAAATATGAAGCTCCCAAATGAATACTTTTCACTTATTAAATAGTTTATTTTTCACATTTTTAACCAAATTAATGCAGATAATTTTAATTCTTTTTTTAATTTATTGAAAGTCAAATAGAACCTTTAATCTGTAATTCTGAGGCCACATTATGGCAGAGTGGTTGGCTCTGAAGGCTTAACAATAGTAATTGGTTCACACAAATATAAGTCATAATCTGGGGTCAATTACATTTATTATTTAATTAAAGAGCTAAAATCATAATTATACGTTAACAAAAACTTAATAAAATTATATGTTTAAATAATTCTCTTATTTTGTTAACACCTGTGATTATAATAAACAAAAATTATCCTCAGGTTTTAAACACACTCCTTTCTGAATTATTTGCCTTTTTTTTTTCTTCTTATATGTGCATTACTTTGTTGGAAGATAGAATACAATTAATCTATTTCAGTGGTGTTTGTTTTTATCTGGACTTGGAAGTCAATAAAAGAAAGCAATCTTGCACAGGAAATTGCTCTCCAGAAATATAATAATTAATAGCAATGCAAATCTGACATTACATCAGTGTTCAAATAACCTCTAATAAAAAAACTAAAAATTACTATTTTTTTATCATTTTAGTAATATAGTACAATAAGTAGAGTACATAAATAATAATTTTATGTATAAAACACAAGTAAAATTTAATTATCTCTTTGTTCACAATAGTTTAAAAATTGTTTAAGGAATAATACTTCTTAATAAAATTGATTTAAAATAATATTAATTTGAATTCAGTGGAATTAATTAAATTAATATTATATTATATTCTGAATTAAATAAAAGCTCGCCTCTTAGTAATACCAAAAGAGAAGTTGAAAGTAAATAAAAGAGT